>CAUYQV010106723.1:0-14011 GCA_963574575.1 Galagoides demidoff
TGTCATTAAAGTATTTAATTTCTCCATCATAAATGAAACTCAGTTTAGCTGGATATAGGATCCTGGGTTGAAAGTTATTTTGTTTTAGGAGGTTAAAAGTCGATGACCACCCTCTTCTGGCCTGAAAGGTTTTGGCAGAGAGATCTGCAGTCATTCTAATATTCTTCCCTTTGTAGGTTATGGTTTTCTTACGTCTCGCAGCTTTCAGAATTTTCTCTTTCATATTAACTGTAGTGAAGTTAATTATGATGTGCCTGGGGGATGTCTTGTTCTAGTTGAGTCATGCTGGGGTTCTGAAACTATCAGCTATCTGAATTTCAGAACATCTTGGCATGTCTGTAAAGTTCTCTTTCATCATTTCATGCAGAAGAGCCTCTGTGTTTTGTGAAGCAACTTCGTCAGCTTCAGGGATTTCTATAAGGCAAATATTAGTTTTCTTCAAATTATCCCAGAGTTCTCTGAGAGAGGAGTGATCCATTTTTGCTTTCCATTTCTCTTCATCCTTATGTGCTTGGGAACATTTAGAAGCTTTGTCTTCAATGTCAGAGATCCTTTCTTCTGCCTGCTCCATTCTGTTACCGAGGTATTCTACCAGCTCTTTGAGGGCTGCAACTTTTTGCCTCACTGTTTCAAAATCTTTGGTCATTTTATCTTTGAAATCATTGAATTCTTGAGACATCTTTTGAATCATTCCTTGAAATTCTAATTCCCTCCTCTCTTCCATTCTTTTAATCTTATTTACTATCCAAATTCTGAACTCAATTTCTGACATCTTAGCCATCTGTTTATGGATGGGATCTTCAATTGCATCTGCCTCATCCTTCCTTGGGGGAGTTGATCTACTCTGGTTATTCGAATTACCAGAATTTTTCCACTGATTCTGCCCCATGCTGAATTTACATCATGTGGGGACCATACCAGAATCTTTCAGTCAGTAGCCTCCACTGGAGAGGATGCCGGCTTCCTCTGGTTGCCCAGAGAGGCAGAGCATGTCTGTCTGGAAGACCCTGAGGAGTGTGAGCCTTATTGTTCCCACTGCTGTGGCTGTTGCTCTTCACCTTAGGGTACAGCTGTTCTAGTATGGTTCCCTCTCAACTGACCGTCCTCTCATAGTTCTTGGGTGACTGGCCAGGGAAGCTGGGAGCATACGGCTTTGGCAATTCTTGGCCTACTCAGTGCAGGTGCCTGGAGTGGGGAATGCCTCTGCCACCACCTGCAGGACGTGTGGCTCTATCAAGCAATTCTTGGCATGCCTGGAGCTGGGGACTCCTCCACTGGCCCCAGCGGGGTGTGCGTGGCTCTAGCAAGCAGTTTTGAGCCCACCTGGAACAGAGGACTCCTCTGTAGCTGCCTGTGGGACACGCACAGCTCTGGCAAGCAGTTCTGAGCCTTCCCAGAGGGGACCCCTCTGCCAGCCCCCACGGGTGTACATAGCTCTAGAAAGCAGTTCTAGGCCAGCCCAGAATGGAGGACCTCTCCGCAGCCACCTACGGGACACGCACAGCTCTAGTAAGCAGTTCTGGGCCCGTCCAGAGCTGGGGACTCCTCTGCCACCCCCTGCAGGGCGTGCATGGCTCTATCAAGCAGTTCTGGACCCACCCAGAGAGGACTCCTCTGCTGCCACCCATGGGACTTGCCTGGCTCTAGCAAGCAGTTCTAGGCCTGCCCAAAGTGGGGGACTTCTGTGCTGCCCCCCTCAGGGTGCACATGGCTCTAGTAAGCAATTATGGGCCCACCTGGAGCAGTGGAATCCTCTGCCACTGACCATGGCATGTGGCTCTAGGAGGACACCTCCACCACTGGCGGTGGATTTTGGACCTTTTGGTTGTATTTCTGGGGTTTTAGCTCACCTCAGCAAAGTTGCGCATTCTTCATTCTTCTCTCTTGGCTTAGCTCCAAACCATCAGCTTACTTGCTAAACTTCTGTCCTTTAAGTCTCCTTCTGGATGGGAGCCTCTGTGGGAAGTTGGCTGCAGTCTGCCATCTTGACCCCACCCCCGCATATCACTTCTTATTAAAAACAAGTTTAGTTTCTCTCTTTATTGGGATAAATTTCAATATCTTTCCCTTTGTAAGCTTTGTTTTTGGTAATTACTATTTGCTAAATGCTTCAAAAGCTGACATTTGAAGCATTAATTTCAAAAGCCAATCCATTTGTTGAATAGCTTGATTAAAGATTTCCAAATAATGTTGAACAGGTTGTAGCCAAATCACAAACAACTATTACGAAATTCAGAAAATTTGCAAAATTTATCAAAAAAATGATAAAAGAAGTTTTTACTGTTATAGGACATTTACATAGTCTTTAAAAGTAGAGCTTCAAATGTGTAGACATTTAAAAAAAATCCTTTTTGCAATTGGGAATGAAGGGTGCAGGTACGTATTGTCCTGTGAAGATTTATACTCACTAATCATTAGTTTCACCATATAATTCTGTGGTTCACTTACTTTAAGTATGTAGGTACGTGAGAATTAGACTAATAATGCAAATTATGGGAATGATATATTACTCTAATCATTTTGTACAATTATAAATTATGTAATTATATAAATTATGAAGTACTGGTAAAATTTTGACAGCTTCTATTTCATTGATAGACAATCAGCTTGTTCAAATACAAATATGAATTACATCTGTATAACAACCAAGTCCAAACACACTGAATTACAAACATTTATTAAGTCAGTTTACTACTGAATTAATAATAATCTGCCACGTTTATTGGCTTTAATTTCACTATGACATTAATCCACCAAAATGTGTTGTATGGATAATTATTACAAAGACAATTTTATCTTTAACTGCTTCATTTTTAATTGCATTTACAATAGCATGTACAATAGTATGTTAGATGTTTCACTGTAGACAAAGTGAAGTTTTTAAAGATTTGCTTTTGATTCCACAAATTGGTGTAAAAATTGATTCACTATTGATGTTAACTGAGCTTTTTGTTTGAAGTATGGAATGCAACAGATTTGATGCTGATATTATTTAACTGTTCAAATAAGTATTCTTCTCCCCAAAAGAATCAATATAATAAATATCATTAATTCAATTTTCTTAAATGTTTAAGAAATCTTGGATTGGAAAATAAATAAAATTAACTTAAAAGAATAATCATTTGGTGTAACTAAAAAGTCTTGTTTCACAGGGAGTAGCTGCTCATGATAAATCACCATCTTTGGGGAGAACCCCTTTAAAATACCTCCCAACAGTTAAAATTGCTGTCAGTGCTTCGTTAGCGCTTTGGCTTTCATTAGCATAGTGATTTTGGTATGGCTCTATCATACTGGTAAACATCAACACACATTATATACATAGTCATCATCACCTTTCTTGAGAGATAGAAACAAAACTCAGTTCTTAACTTTTTATTAAATATATGCTTTCTTTTTATTTGACTCCTTGGTGCCGAAAGTGTTGGTTATAAATAAATAGGCATAGCCAAAAAATAAATAGGTGTAGGTTTCATGCCATATAATAAGTGCCAAACTGTAATAAGAGGATGAAGCTACTCTCTAGATACTCTCCAGTAGGACTGCTCAGCCTCTATCATAGAGGTTTCATGTACAGTCATCTACCATATAATTTCCTTCAATGATGGACAGTGTTTAGGTGATCCCATACCATATTATTACTGTACCTTTTTAATGTTTAGATATGCAAATACTTACCTCTGGGTTACAATTGCCTACACTCAAGCAGGGCTGTCCAACCTGCAGGCCACATGTGAACACATGAGGGCTTTTTGCCTTCCTGTTGCGGTGAATATCATGAAAATTCTGCATGGACCTTGTTTTTGCTCATCTGCTTTTGTTGGTGTTTATGTATTTACTGTGTGGCCCAAGACAACTCTTCTTCTTCCAATGTGCTGCACAGAAGCAAAAGTTTAGACATGCCTATAGGCTATACAGGCTTGTAAGCTAGGAGCCATAGGCTGGACCATGTAGCCCAGGTGTGTAGGCAACTATGCCATCTAGATTTGTGTAAGTACATTCATGTTCACACAGCATTGACATGGCCTAACAACACGTTTCTTAGAATGTGTTTCTGTCATTAAGCAACCCATGACTGTATATTTAACTTACAGCTTCCTCTGCTTCCTGTTGACATTTCCAACTGGTGGCCTGCTACCTTTACACCTCTTCTTGACCTTGGCACATGCCATGGGCAGCATCTGCCCAGCAGAGGCATCTGTGTCCCTTACTTCTCTCATTACCACTTAAGGCTAGTAGCAATTAGTGGTCCTGGCTGCTAGTATAAATATTTGAAGGACCCTCATAAGAGAGAACGGTGTCAGTACTGAGTCCAGCATACAGAGTGGAAACTTCTGGGCACTCGCCAGGTGTATCTTTAAAAATGTAAATGTGGTTACTGTCATACTTTCAGTTTTGTTTAAAACTTTTAAATACATTGAGTAAGAGTAAAAGTGATGTTTTAATTATTGATATTTCCAATAAAAATTTCAAAAATGGATTATTTCCTAATGATCAATTAAGATGCTGATTCCAGCCTTGTCAATTTTATTAAAAGCAATTTTCTGCCATGTATAGCTCATAACAGTAGTTCAATAAAATTTCTGTACTCTAGTTATTGACTAATCTTTAGTGGTATAATTTTTGGCATCATTTAAATTCTCCTTTCTTTTGTCAAGTAAACAGTTACATTTTTATAACCACTTTTTAAAACCTAATCTTTCTATTTAGGAACATTTTGCCAATGAGCTCTCTCACTGACAGTGACTAAATCTATTTGAATGCATTAACATTACCCACTAGTTTCCCCTAAACTCTTACCTCCTTTATTTCCTTTCTCAGTCCCATTTTTCAGCCATATGATTTCCACCTTTCCCCCAAATGCTGAAATTTCTCCTTACTCTTCTTTAATGTAAAAGACAAAACAAGAATTGAGAAACAAATCATTCTTAAGACCATAACCCCATAATCTCTTATTAGTTTTATATTTGTTAATTTTTTATTTTTAATTATTTTGGGTACATAATAGTTGTATATCTTTATAAGGCATGTGCAATAGTTTGATAGAGGCAAAAAACATAAATTAAGCAAATCAGGGTAATTGGGGTATCTATCACCCCAGGCATTTATAATTTCCTTGTTAGAAAAATTCTAATTCCACTCTTCTAGCTATTTTAAAGCATACCCTTATTTTTGATTATAGTCATTTTTGTGCTAACAAATATAGTTCATTCTATCTAACTATAGAACTATATTTTTGCACCTAGTAACCATCCCCATGCTATCCTCCCTCCATGCTGCCCTTAAAAACATGCTCTAAGCTTAATTTTCTGTTTCCAATTTATTTAAATATGGGGGAGTATTTATTTTTAGCTTACCCCTCCAAAGCCAGCCAAGTTTGATTTAACATTTGCCTTTACTTTCAAGTAACTTGATCCTACAGATAAATCAAGCTCAAATACATTCAGTTGTAGACTTACATTTCAAATTAATAATCCTACACAAATTTCTATTTTAACAGTTAATGTCAAAGATCCCAAGTAACCTTAATTATTATATTCTACTGGTCTTAGGTAAAACCACTGTGAGACATAAAATATATGCATACACTTTGATCACTATTACTTAAGCCTCCTGACCAATAGAGTTGGGCTCACCAAATACAGAGGATGTAATCAAAGTCTCGAAGATTCTTTTGGTTCTTACTTTTCTACAAGGAAAAAGGGAAAACTAAATTGTTCTGATGTGACTTGCATAGAGACGCTCTGTGCATAGTTTTCCCAAGACATACAGCTATTGTCAAGTATATTTCCCTCGTTTCCAGTTAAACACACCTAAATATTTCATTTGGAAAGACTATTAATCTTTATGAAATAGAAACAGACAGGTTTTTTTAAGATAAGTAAATTTAATTAGAAATTTTGCAGAGTTTTATGGAATAAGTGGATGAAATAATAAAGTTAAATCACATTTAAATTTCTCCAATGACCTTCAAAACTTAAAACATAAATGATGTTTATCTTAAATATGGTATATAGTAAGAGTTGGTATAAAAAGCACAATGCCAAGGAAAAATGCCTCACAGATAAGGAGTGTTGTGTATAATTTTTTTCTGAGGGGTCTTTTTGTTTGTTTTTTAAAAATACATTAGGGAATGGTAGTATAAAACTTGAAAACAGGTCTGGTCAGCACCAAAGGAAGTAAATGGTGAGTACACTTTTGCACTGACAGCCTGGTAGAATGCAGAAGGGCAGTAGGCGTGATTATGTGTTGGATGAAATGAAATTTAAGCAACTGACTCTACCTCTCTGAGTTCTGTTTTTCTCAATCAGTAAAATACTAGTACCTGTAAGTGATGTACAATTTCAAGGAATAATTATTTGTGAATGTGGCAAGGTTATTAAAATGTTTAAGAAGAAACAAAATAAAGAAAAAAGAAGGAAGAACCCAGGATCAATGCTAAATCAAATGAGATGCCAATACATCAGACACAGACCAGAACTGTTCCAGGCAAAAGAGATAGCGTGATTTGTAAGTGGCTAAATGCACCTGCTTTTACAAAGCATACTATTTAGGGAAGTTTCTTCTTCTTCCCTGTGATTTGTGGTCTTTTATTTTGTGGTTTTTTTTTGGGGGGGGGATAATTTCCTCCTATGTTACCAGTAAGTTGATATATCAGGAGTGCGTTTTACTGGGCAAATTTAAAAGATGGAAAGTCTGGGCTAGCTTTGTTCTTGTATTTAGTGAGAAATGGACCTTTCCTTCTAAGTGAATCATAGTTAGGCATTGGGAGCCAAGGTTAGGATAACATTCAAGGGAAGAAAAGGAGAAGAAGCCTTTAGATCTTTAGTAGGCTTGACAGAAGAGAAAAATAAAATCATGAGGAGAAAGGCTTCTATTTGAGAGCTAGAAGTTAATGCTATCTAGATTGGGAGGATCCAAACAGGAGTTTGAGGGTAAAGCCCTGCATTAGTGAAAAGCATGCTGTTACTGGGAGCCCCACCCTGTTTATCTTTCTCATAAGCCTTCAATAGGGAAAGTTTGAGAGTAACCTTTCATACCACTAAATGTTCCCCACAAAAGCATATTTTATCTTCATGGGGCTGAAAAAAAAATGGCACAAATAGTATTAATTCAGATCCAGGAAAATGTTCTTCTTAGCAAAGTATCACAAGAATGGAAGAAAAAGTGTCCAATGTACACAGCCCTCTTATGAAACTAATTTATAGCTTTCATATGAAAGCTATAACCTAATTGTAGCCCAAGAAAATGGGGAGGGGGTAGATGGGTGGAGGGAGGGTAATTGGAGGGATCACCTCTATGGTTTATCTTTCAAGGGTACAAGTGAATCTTTCTAAAAGTAGAATGTAAATGTCTTAACACAATAACTAAGAAAATGACATAAAGGTTATGTTAACCAGTTTGATGATAATATTTCAAATTGTATATGAAAACACCACACCATACCCAATGATTGTATTAATGTACACAGCTGACATTTAATAAAAAAAAAAATCAGATCCAGGATCCCAGAATCAGAGTTTCATAAGACAGAAAGAAAAATAATTAAATGGTGAATCTTTTCTAAGTTCCAGGGCAAGGACTGAGTCTATGATACAGTTTAATAAACAATCTGCCTTTTAAATGTACATAGTTACTATTCAATAAAAAAAAAAATCTGCCTTTTATACCCTTGCTCTTATATTTTTTTTGACCTCATATAGCCTTTCACCTAGGTCTTTAGGCAGCCAAGGTCATCATGATGACCTAAGATGTTTTTACAATCTTAGGTGATTGTCCAAGCTAAAAATCTTAGATCTTAGAAAATCTTAGATTTCCTCTAAGGTGATATCCCAACTTTATTTCTCATAGATACACAAGTTCCCATTTTCCTATCTTCCACTTCCATTCTAGACTTCCAAGTTACCTGTACAGCTGGACTCAACCAGGGGCATGAAGGAAAGCAGCTGACTAAGCCAATTCACAGAAAGACTTGAATGACTGACTGATCTTTCACAAGACCCCTGATATTTGTATTTGTGAAAGAGGAAGCTTATTAATGCAAATAAATCTATTATCACTGAAATTTTAGGCAATTTATCAAAGATAAGAGAAAAAAGATCAGGCTTTAACAAGAAAGGAGGTTGAGGGAAGAGCAGGAGAAACAAAACTCCATTTCCTTGGGCCACAAAATTCCTCTACTTACCAAGGCTGACAACAATGGTTCTTATGCAACAATCCAAATAACAATGAACAAGTGAAAATGGAGGGGGGAGTGGGGTGAATATAAGTAAGAGAAAAGGTTTTGATGACAGGGACAACAGAAATGAGTTAGGTTTAGATTGAGGCTTGCTTCATTAATGCCTTATAGTAGTTAGAAACAAAATAATTCTAGCATTTATGTGAAAAGTCTTTAATGTGAAATACACATTGTCTTCTGATTGACTAATTATAGCATCTGTCATAAGAGATTGACAGAACAGGGCAACATTAAGACAACTGTATTTGTTGACTTTCCTGAGCACTAAACCACTTCAAAACATCATGACTTAAAGCAATAATTATTTATTTTCGTGTGATTCTGTGGATAACCAAGTTGGGATAGGCTCAGCTGGAAGGTTTGTATACTGGTTTTGCCTGGGCTCATCCATGGGGTAGCAATTGAATGAGGGTTGATAGCCTAAGATGGCCTTACTCAGTATATCTTGCAGTATGTGGACTTTGAGTTGGGCACCTCAATTTTTCTACACAAGAGCTCTCTATCAGTCTAGATAGAACTTGTGTCACATGACAGCAACACTTCAAGGGCAAAAATGGATGCTTCCAGGATTCCTGTGGCCAAGGCTCAGAATATATAATGTCACTTGCTCACTTCTGACATAAATATGTTTAATATACAGGATGTCCCCCAAACTACTACACATGGGGGAAATGGCAGCTAAATGTACCTTTATTCACAAAATACGCATTACAAAATTATGAAAAGATGGCTCACACATACAGAACATTTTGTAAACATTTTGTAAAATTTTGTAATGCATATTTTGTAAACAAAGGCACATTTCCCATTTTCCTTATGTATGGTGACTTCAGGGACATCCAAGTTGCCACCTCAACATCCATTTTTAGCCTGACATAAGTTACTTGAAACCTAGTTATACCCTGTCATCTTTGATCTCTTTAGAACTTCCCCGACCTGTGTGGTTGGTTGTGATATGGTCCACTTGTTCTTCATCTCTCTGACGTAAAACCCAACATATGTCAGCACTGCTGACTACAATAAAACTGAATGGTCAACACTGGTCATGTAAATAAGTTCTCCCCCTTGGTACGTGTTCTCTTTAAACTTGCAACTCCATACTCCCCTCGGGAAAGCCTAAGGGATCATGCCTATGGATCTTAACATAGGTAGAGTCCCACTATAGAGGACCTCTCTCTGTCTCTCCATACACACACACACACATCCCTTTTTTTTTTTTTAATAATTTCAAGCTTCATCTGTTTTTTTTATTAAATCATAAAGACATAGATCATGTATACATTGATGAGGTATACAGTAAGCAGTGTGATATAAGTGTTCCTAAGTCTATATGAAATCAGCACATTGTACACATCCCTTTTAGTTGAGCTGCTTGCTGTCTGCAGACCTCCTATCAGACTCCCATCATCAACCCCTCACCTCCCTGGACCTGCATGTAATACATTTCTTCTGTTTCATACATTTTGGTTTTACTTCCTCATTATGTCTCACTTGAAACATGTATCCAAACCTAAATTTCCTTCATCAGGGCTCTCCTAGACAGTGGCTGTCATGGCTATGGCCACTCTTGAATGAAAGACCTCGAGAGCAAATTAAAAAGAAATTACAGCTTTCATTGCATTCTATTGGCCAGACAAGTAAAAAAGCAAGCCAGAATCAAGGGATGAAGAAATAGGTCAACCTCTTAATGAAAGCTGCTGCAAAAGGCCACTTTTTAATCTACCATAAAGACTTATGGGTAATTCAAAGGCACTGAATAATTTTCAATTTGGATTTTATTTATTTCCTCCTCTTTAGTCCAATAAAATTCTATTTTTATTTGTAAAAATGTCACATGGGGAAGCTCATGTTCCAATAATAAACTAGGATTATGAGAACTGAAATGTTCTATGATGGGAAAATTGAACATAGCTAGAATTTATAGTTTTTAGAACATTTCAAGCACAACATGTGATTTTTTTTTAATAAGTGGTCTCTAGTGGCATCCTTTGAAAGAACTGTAATCACTAGTAAATCTATTGGTGTCTTTTAAATTTTTCATTTTAAATTGTTAAAGCAGTTAGGCTAAGATACTTGCTTCACATATTCCCAAATATTGACTGCTTTAAATGATGTATTTAGCTTTTACCTCTTGGGACATAGATTTATGATTTCTACTACTCTTAATAAGGGTATTTTTTCTAGTTGAATACCTTATTTTAGTTTTTTAGGCTAAAAGAAAAAAATGTTTAGGAGACTATTTTATTAGTGCTTTTAATGAGAACATTTCTGAGAGGCTTTGAATTCTTGGGTGAAGATTCTGTTTCTGGTAATAAAGAAATACCACAACCACACTTATGTCTGAGAAGTTGATTTGGATATCCTGAGATGAAACTCTGCAAAATCACTCAAAACAAGATAATTGGGAACTGGGTCTAAACTTTGTGGCACTAGAGCCAAGCCAGCAATTTTGGAAAACAGCAAATTTGTATTTGAAACCTCATCCTCCAAGCAACGGAGGAAGTGGGTATGTGGAGAACAGAATATGTGATATGAAAACAGAGGAAAGGAAAAAACCCCGGCTACAAAAATGGGGCTGTATACATTCAAACTCTCTCTGGTCTTGACCTCATCTGCATCTGCATTTATATTTTGTTTCCTAAAATTCAGTCTTTGGGATAAAAGCTCTGCTTAGAGATTTGACAATTCCTGTTCCCCATATAACAAAACTTATGACTATAATTTAGTCTTCAAGTAATCTTTGCTTTTCATCTCCTGCTTCTACCTCAAATATGCTTGTTCTTCTCTGGACTCTCCACTTTCTATCCTGTTTCTCCATCTCCAGTAATGGCCTTCTTATTGCCAAATCTAAGAGCTTTGATACCACCTGTCATTCTCTCCTTGATGAAATACCTCTCTTGGTGCCCCCTTTCCAGGACTTTTTTCCCAGACTTCTTTGCTAACTCAGACATTGATTTAAACTGTGAATATTGATATTTCCCAAGGTTACTCTTGGACTTCCTATCTTTCCTATCTATATTTCTTCCTACATAGTCTTATTCATTCTCCTGATATTAAATGCCAGCTATGGCCTGACTTATAAATGTTTACCTCTGGCTGTGGCATAATACTGAAATTAGATTGGAATAACCAACTGTCTTCTCATAATTTTTGCTTGCATTTCTAATAGACATCTTAAATAACAGGATCAAAATAGAGCTATGAAATTTGACCCCATCCTTCTCTCGTCTGTGCTTTTCCCAATTCAAAGCAGCATTACCACCTTCCCAGTTCACTCAAAACAAAAATGTAGATACCATTTAATATTTTTCCCACCCCAAGTTAATCTAATGGCAAACCCTTCTCACTTTATCTCCAATATTCTCTCAGAATCCATCCACTCTCTTTTCTTTATACATTGTATTTTCCCCTTGGGTCACTTTTAATCTATAGTATCTTCTTTCATAAACAAACTTTTGTAAATTTTAAATTGTGCATCTTTCTGAATATAGTTGTAATTATTTCATTTTTGTTTAATTGTTCTATAATTATTTTGTTATGGTATAACTATTAATCTCTTACTGTATATAATTTGTGAATTAAACTATATAAAGTATATATGTACCAGAGAAAACATGGTATATGTAGGGCTCAGTACTATCCAAGGTTTCAGGCATTCACTGGGTGTGAGGATGGGCACTATAATCTATAGGGAACAGCAAATAGAGACACTCTTACAAGGACTGAAGCTCAGATTTCATTCAGTTGACCCTCCTCTAGCCTAGCTGCCTACATGAAGCAACACGAATTCTTTTTTGTTTTTACTTTTTAAAATTCAAAAGTAAAACAAATGGATACTTGTATAATACTTAAGTCAGGTATTTTGGTATGCCTGTCACCAATTAGTGTTCATTGTGCTCAATAGGTCAATTGTTATCCTTTACCCCACCACCTACCCTTCCTGCTTCTTAGTTTCCAATGACCTTTACATCTCTTTGTGCCTGTGTGTGCCCATAGTTAGCTCCTAATTATTAGTGAGTATATGCGGTGTTTGTTTTTTCATTCCTGAGATACTTTCAAGAAGTAATTTTATAAATTATTTCTTGAGGAAGATAGTACCATATACAACTTCAGATTATCTCTACAACTTTTGACATGCACTGTTCAGCATTTAAAAATAGTGAGACGTACATGTACACAAAATTGACCAAAAGCCAAAAGGCAAAAACTGCTAGAAGTAGGCCACAAGGAAGTACAGATATTGAAATTGTAAGGCATATGCTTAATAAAAACATAAAACTATACTTACTGTGTTCAAGGAATTAAATAACAAGGGAAAAATTTCAAAGGAACACTGAAAATCAAAATAATAAATAATACATAGCTAAGGAAAACTCCAAAGCTGGAATTAAAAAGTTACTGGGTGCATTTAATAACATACTGGTGTAAGTATTCCTAATTCTATATGAAATCAGTGGATTATATCCTATAAATGCATTAATGTATACATGATGTATGTGTTTATGATTTAATAAAAAAATTAAAAAGTTGGGCAGCACCTATGGCTGAAAGGAGTAGGGTGCTGGCCCTATATGCCAGAGGTGGTGGGTTCAAACCCAGCCCCGGCCAAAAACTGCAAAATAAATAATTAATTATTTAATTAAAAAAAATAAAATTTGGAACTCCACACAAAAAAATAGCATATCTGCCTCAGAAATGAAAGAATTAGTAAGTTGGAAGATAGGACTGAAAAACTTATCTAGCCTGAAATATAGAGAGACAAAAGTTTAGAAAATACAGAAGTGAGTCTAAGGGGCATGTGACACACACAGGAAAGTTGTCATAATTAATCAACTGGGGCTCCAGAAAGATAATAGAGAATGAGCAAGACAGAGGAGACAGTTAAAGAGATCTTGACAAAACTTTAAAACTGACAGAAGATATCAATTAACATGTCCAGTAAGTGCTGTGAACCCTAAGCTGGTTTTCATGTAGGAAAATAAGTTAAAAAATGTATACCCAGGTGTATTGTATAAAAAAATGCTAAAAATTAAAGACATATAAAACCACTTAAAAGCATCTAGGAAACAAAAGAACACATTACCTGCAAAGGAGGAATGATAGAACAAGTAGTGATCTGGACAGAGATGATGGAATCTGTAAGACAATGGAATCTCTTTGAAATAGAGAAGGATCATACCTGCCAATCTAGAATCTTGTATCATCAAATATATCCTTTAAAAGTGAAAGATGTATGAAAAAATGTTCAGAAAAACAGAAACTGAGAATCTTTATAATCAATGTCATATTAAATATATTAAGTGTTTTCTTCAGACATAAAATAAATTATCCCCAAATTAAGCCAAGTTATGCAGAAAGGAATAAAGAACAGAGAAATGGGTAAATAGGTAGTAAAGACAAAATAAGCATTGACTAATAATTAAGTATTTCATGGAGCTTACTACACAGAATTAAATTTCATATAATAATAGCATAAAAGCTGGCCAGTAGCTTGGTGAAAGAAATTAAATGATTTTATAATCTTTGCATTTTCTGGAAGATGATAAAATTACTAATTTTATAAAATCTTAATACATCAAGAATGTATGCCATAATTGCCATAGTAACCACTAAAAGAATAGTAAAAGAATGCAGAATAAGCTAAGCAAAAGAGCATAATACACATAGAAGCAAATTTGCAAAAAAGATATTTGCACCAGATTATCCATTGAAGCCAAATTTGTAATAACCAAGTCATAGAAGAAGCCCAAGTGCCCATTGACCCATGAATGGATT
>CAUYQV010106724.1:0-10556 GCA_963574575.1 Galagoides demidoff
TTTTTTTTTTTTTGAGACAGAGCCTCAAGCTATCCCCCGGGGTAGAGTGCCAAGGCATCACAGCTCATAGCAACCTCCAACTCCTGGGCTCAAGCAAGTCTCCTGCCTCCGCCTCCCAAGTAGCTGGGACCACAGGCGCCCGCTACAACGCCCAGCCATTTTTTGGTTGCAGCCGTCATTGTTTGTTTGGCGGGTCCGGGCTGGGGATTCCAACCCGCCACCTTAGGTGTACGTGGCTGGCGCCTTAGCCAATTGAGCCACAGGCGCCGAGCCCTTTTCAGTTTTTATTTCTGAAACATAGGGGAAAAACATCCCACCACAATACATTAAATTCTCAATCTATTTGGTTCCCTTTTAAAAAATTTCTACCTACAGGATATCTATTTTTAATAAAACATACCTTACCCCTTACCATTTTCTGCCAATTGTTTCCCTTTTAAATTATTTTAAATAAAGTTTCTTTTTTTTTTTTTTTTGAGACAGAGCCTCAAGCTGTCCCCTTGTACCGTGGCATCACAGCTCACAGCAACCTCCAACTCCTGGGTTCAAGCGAGTCTCCTGCCTCCACCTCCCAAGTAGGTGGGACCACAGGCGCCCGCCACAAAGCCCGGCTATTTTTTTTGGTTGCAGCCATCACTGTTGTTTGGTGGGCCCGGGCTGGTTTTGAACCCGCCACCTTAGGTGTTATGTGGCTGGCGCCTTAGCCACTTGAGCCACAGGCGCCGAGCCCACTCCTAGTTTCTCTAAGCTACTTTAGAAAATTATAGTTCCACCAAAAATCAATCTGACTCACAATTTTGTCAGCTGCAGCACTTGCTATCGTATTTGAACCGCGTTCTAAGAATGCCTGAAGAAGCCTCACTAGAGCAGGAATATTTCCTGTTCTTTCCCAAAGCACTGGCTGAAGGAGATGAGGAAATAAGGCCATATAGGAAGACGGGATATCATTTTTGTGTGTTTCCAGAAGCAAAGACATCACTTGAAAGACATATGGAATAAATTCTGTTGATAAAAGTAAAAACAGAGCTGTCAGCTTTGGAAGAAAGGGCTTTGACATAAAAGGCACAGATCTCTCTGGCAGGCTGCATTTTGTAAGTAATTTCCTTTAACCTACCTTGTACATCATTTTGTAAAATTTCAGTGAATACCAAAAACAAAGCCTCCTCAAAATTTACAACAGCAGCAGGGTTAGCTTTGCACGTTATTCTTATGGATAAACATATTGCTTCAAACATGTAGTGATTAAAGTGAGGTTTGCTTGGGTTCTGAAATATAAAAAAAGTTAAAAATCCAAGTGAGTATTAAATATCAACTAAAATAAAACACACCTAATCTTTCTAAAACACATTTAAAATAGACAGCATCTATTTTTTGAAAACAACATTTAGGACAAAAAACACCAGGCTGGGTATAGCGGCTCACATCTATAATTCAAGTACTCAGGGGCCGAGGCAGGAGGATGGCTTGAGCTCAGAAATTCAAAGCCAGCCTGAGCAAGAGCAAGACTCTGTCTCTACTAAAAATAGGAAAATCAGCCCAGCATCATGGTGTGTGTTTCAAGTCCTAGCTATTCAGGAGGCAGAGGCAGGAAGATTGCTTGAGGCCAATGAGCTGTGAAGACACCATTGTCCTCCTGGGTGACAAAGCAAGGCTCTATCTCCTAAAAGAATAAGAAAACAAACGAACAAAAACCAGTAACACTAAACTGTTGTTTATTTGGATTTAAAAAAGGGCTAAAAGTCTTATAACCCACTGTTATCTTACTCAGAACTCAGTTAAAAAATATTCACTCTGTTCTCCAAGGTCCCTCCAATACTTCTTACAAATTTATCTTGTTTTCATAGATACAAATAACATTTAAAGAGGAATTCTGTCTGCCTTAAACTGATTTTCTAAAACTTAGTATTGATATTTAAATATAAATCAAAGTATCTAAAATTTTTGATCAAAAAGTAAACTTTATTGGGTGGTGCCTGTGGCTCAAAGGAATAGAGCGCCGGCCCCATATGCTGGGTGGCAGGTTCAAACCCAACCCCCAGCCAAAAACTGCAAGAAAACAAAAGGGTGGCACCAAAGAGTAGGGCGCTGGCCTCATATACTAGAGGTGGTAGGTTCACACCTGGCCCCGGCCAAAAACTGCAAAAAAAAAAAGTACACTTTATTTTTGAGAAATCAAAGTAAGGGGAAAAAAACACAAAGGATTTTAATCATCATTTTATAGAAGTCCAAATAGTCTTTTTTTTTCCTTTATAAGACACATTCCTTATCTCGCAGGCTGGAATACAGTGGCGTGAACACAGCTCACTCACTCTCTGTAAACTCCAACTCCTGAAGAGACTCAACTGATCCTACTACCTCAACCTCCTGAGTAGTAGCCAGGAAACAGTCACACATCACCATGCCTATTTAATTATTTTTTGTGCAGAGGTAGGGTCTTACTATGTTCCCAGGGTGGTCTTAAATTTAAACCCAGGCTCAAACAATCCTTCTGCCATGGCCTCGCAAAGTGCTGGGATTGAAGTTATAAATCACTATACCTGGCCCAAACAGCCTCTTGTATATTCATTTAGTGCAAAGCCTACTCTTTCCATGTAAGAAAATTTTGGATCATCACCACTTTCTTAATTTTCTAAGAACAGGTAGCCTTTTATAATGCAAATAAAACACATTAAAGCTTCTGAGCCTAAACGTAAAGGTGACCACTGTTATATCTCCATTATAATTCAAACCTGCACTTTTAGTAAAGTACATTAACTGATGTCACAAAAATTCATAAGACTGTCTAAGGCTGTACTGAGTGCCAGAGTTCTAGGGCCCAAACAGCAAATTAAAAAGCAACCCCACCTTCAAAATTGGTTCTGTTACCTTACTGACAGCTAACAGCTTCTGTGTGAGCTGAGTGATGAGGGTAGGGATGTAGGGGATTATGGCTTCTTGTAGGAGGGAAAAACTTCTCATGATTGCTGTAAAATATAAAAAAGAAAACCAAACTGATTTCAGTAAAATTGCAGCAAAAACTCCCCCCCTGTAATTAGGGAGTAAAAAAGCCTATTAATTTACCAACTATAATTTTAAGACACTGAAGACAACCCCCAGACAGCGCTCTAAATATAAAAGTATATAAATTTTCCTTCATTTTCAAATCAGGACAGAGTTGGCAATAAAATTTAGCCTGGCAATACTGAGTATTTCTAGAAGGCCTAAAACTTTAAAAAAATAATTAAAGTGACTAATGAAGCAGAGAAAGAGGAGGAAGAATAAACTGTGAATTAACATCGGCAGAGCAGTCACGCGTGAGAGAACTAGCCCCAGCCTAATGGAAACATGAGCTCAGCCTCCAAGAAACTGAAATACAAGGCCACCTACCCATGTCTTTCAAAAAGAGACAGTAGGAGCCTAAGAAAATTCTAAAAATATATATAAAGACACAGAGTCCATGTTGTAAAAATACTGCTCATTAATAGATATCTAAAAATACTTGGCATGGGAAACAAACAATTTTTAAGCTGAAAATATATGATCACTTTCTTTCCAGAAATAACATTTCTAAAGTACATGCTTACTAAGCATGTAGAGTATCTATTATATACCAGACATAATAGAGAGAAAATTATCCACTCTTGCCTCCTAAGCTTTGCACATTGTTTCTTCCACCTGAGCTGAAGACTCATTGACCTGTCAACAAGCCTGCTACCTGTCCCTCACTATCTTAGCTTAGACATCACTGCCTAGAGAAAGCCTTTCCCTGACCTAAGTTAAGGTTAGTGAGGATGGACTAGGGTTCTTCCTCTGGGTTACCACAGAATCCTTTCATTTATTCATACAACAGTATTTACTGACCAAGATTAAATACTGCATATTGTTAAATGCCCTAGACACAGTATTAAAGACCACAGACCAGTCAGCTGCTCTCATATAAGGCAACATTAAGCAATAGTAATTACGAATTACTGTTGGGAGAATGAGTGTTGACAATACACACAAATGCACACCTCGACACACATGTATATACCTCAGATTCCTAACCTGAGCTGGAATGATCAGGACATTTCTTTGAAAGCGTTTCTCACAAAAACACTTTGTGGTAGGCTTTTGGGATACAACAGTGAAAAAAGATTTGAGACTGTTACACAGCTAGTGATAGCACCAGGACACCCTTCTATGCCGCCCCTGGCAGATGGGTATAGCTGCCTGTGTCCTTGGCTTGGCAGTATGTATAGGAGTCTACCATGTGTGTCCACGCTTTACCAAGACCGAGCTGAGCACGTGGTCAATAAATGCTGCATGACTCATCTTTGCCCTACAGAAACTCAATCTAGGAAAAGAAATGTTTTCTGTAACAAGGCGTTCTGTATCAAGTTAAGGTAAAAATTTTCTGAAAAAAACACTGTTACTAGCAAACAAAATAATATTTTTCATTTAAAAATACCTAAACCTACCTATTTCTTGGCAAACATCTGGTTCATAGACTACATAACCCGAAGTCTAACTCACAGAGTGCTTTACCCTTGTAATCTGAGATTAAATATTTAAGTATACACCAGGGAAATGACATACCTTTCATAATATATTCATTTTCTGAAGAGCCAGGAAGTGTGAGAGCTTTGAAAAGGTTTGTTAGCAGAATCTCAACAAACGGGGCGATTTCTGCAGCTGTAAAGCTATAGATGAAAAAACAGCTTTCAGTCACTACCACGTCTTGAGTTTAGTCACTGTGGAATCCCTTGGCAACTACTAAACCACACTTCTCAGAATAAACCTGAGTCATCTCCCACTACAGACAACCGATAGCTTAGGAAATCAGTTTTGTGTATGTCCTCATGCTAAGCTCCTAAGAAGGCAAATCTGGTACCAGATATAATTGAACCAAAAAACCAGGTAAACTCAACGTTATCTAAAGTTGCAATGGTGACATTTGGTTCATGTTTATCACCATCAAGAAATCTCTTAGAGGTAGAATAGATTCAGAACTGTTTGAATGCTGTGTGAATTCTGGGCCTCAAGACAGGTACTGCCTTGACTCACCTCAGAGGATGTTATTTCAACTCTAAACTGGTCACTGAGTATCGAGTATCTACACTTCAAGTTCTTGATGAATAAAAGAACCTAGAACTGTTCTCCATCTCTTACCCAAGGCTTAGTTTCAAGAAATTACAACATTGAAATGGCCTGAAAGACATGCAGACCATCTATTCCTCTGTGTCCTTGGATCAGGCCATAGGAGCTACTTTATTGGCCCCTAGAGAGTTACTTTTCACTAAACTGTGTTATACCTCAGAACTAAGTGAGATTATGAAAATAATTACATGAAAATAACTGTCATATGATTTTGCTGAGAATTCTGCTACTACATAGTATTTCCTTACAGAAGACCCACTGTTTTAATTTTAATCTCAAACTGAAAATTTTGATTCCCCCAGTCTCCCTTTTTGCCTTGGCTGCTAGGAGACTCTAAGTAAAATTTAGAGTTTCTTTAATTAATGCTCAGGATCTTTTGACACATATTTCTGTTTTAACTCTACCTCAGTTATTTTCCTTTACTCAATACTTAACATAATTTATCTATTTTGGTAAATCCTTTAGGAATGAGGTGGTACAATTAAATAAAAAGTACATAGTTGTGGCTCAGCACCTGTGGCTCAATCGGCTAAGGCGCCAGCCACATACACCTAAGGCAGCGGGTTCGAATCCCCAGCCTGGGCCCGCCAAACGACAATGATGTCTACAACCAAAAAATGGCCGGGCGTTGTGGCGGGTGCCTGTGGTCCCAGCTACTTGGGAGGCTGAGGCAGGAGACTCGCTTGAGCCCAGGAGTTGGAGGTTGCTATGAGCTGTGATGCCATGGCACTCTACCCAGGGGGTTTGCTTGAGGCTCCTTATCATAAAAAAAAAAAAAAAAAAAAAAAAGTACATAGTTGTTTTTCTAATAAGGAAATTATAAAAATTCTCAGAGATATTTAAATTTTGGTTCCATCCCAAGCTAGAAAAATATAAACTGCTTAGAACCAAATACTTACAGAATGGCATTGTTAGGCCCTCTCATAGTAAAGAGCCTTTCAAGAGCATGTGCTGCGTAAGTATGAACAACAATACTTTCCGCTTGAAGATGATTAATCAAGAGAGGAATAGAGACTAACAAATGTTCTTTTGGTACCTGAAAAATACAATAATATATGTGTTCTAAATCCAATGACAACACATCTGAGTAAAAGACAACTGGAAAAGCTTACTGATTTAAAAAATAATGTTTTTGTAGCTCTATTACAATGAAAAGATATTGTCACAAAATAAAAACTTATACCTCCACATAATGATTTAATTTCTATTCATTTTCCAATTCTTTTTCTGAGCACAAAACTGTGATACAGGTAAAATCTTGCAGATAAAAGAATACATCGTGAAGTACTATCATGGAGACGCAGATAAATCTTAAGAATTACACTTTTTCACTAGCAGACATTTCTTATAAAATTTATTTAACCTCTCTGTGCCTCATTCTCTCCCCTTTCTCATAAAAAGGGACAAAAATAATAACAACAATTTTCATTAAAAACCTATAAAAGCTGGATGTGGTGGCTCATGCCTATAATCCCAGCACTTTTTTTTTTTTTTTGAGACAGAGCCTCAAGCTGTCACCCTGGGTAGAGTGCCATGGCATCATGGTTCACAGCAACCTCCACCTCCTGGGCTCCAGCAAGTCTCCTGCCTCCACCTCCCAAGTAGCTGGGACTACAGGCACCTGCCACAACGCCTGGCTATTTTTTTTGGTTGCAGTCATCATTGTTGTTTGGTGGGCCCGGGCTGGATTCAACCTGCCACTTTAGGTGTATGTGGCTGGTGCCTTAGCCACTTGAGCCACAGGTGCTGTTGGGAGCCCAAGTTAGGAAGATTATTTGAGGTCAGGAGTTTGAGATCAGCCTGAGTATCGGACAGAGCAAGACCCTATCTACAGAAAAGGGAAAAAAAAAAAAAATAGAAGGGCATGGTGATGAATACAGGCAGGCAGTCTGAGCTACTAAGAAGGCTGAGGAGGGAAGGAAGATTGTTTAAACCTAGGAGATTGAGATTAGTGAGTTATGATCACACTGCTCTGCACTCTAGCCTGAGTGACAGAGGGAGACTTTGTCTCTAAAAAGAGAAAAATCCTCTAAACTCAGAACACCAAACTTTCTTTAAATCAGAATATTTTTTAAAATAAGAAAGCCAGGCTGGGCTGCAGAGTAACACTAGTAAATACCTGCTAAAGACACATCAAAATTAAAAAACCTAAGAAAAGTGGCTCGGCGCCTGTGACTCAAGTGTCAGCCACATATACCTGAGCTGGCAGGTTTGAATCCAGCCTGGGCTGCCAAACAACAATGACAGCTGCAATCAAAAAATAGCCGGGCATTGTGCTGGGCGCCTATAGTCCCAGCTTGAGGCCAAAGAATCGAGCCCAGGAGCTGGAGGTTGCTGTGAGCTATTATGGCACAGTGCTCTACTCGGGGACAACTTGAGGCTCTGTCTCAAAAAAAAACTAAGAAAGTGAAGAATTATTCATTAGAAATAACCTGTGGAATATTCTTACAATGGAAAACTACACAGCTAATAAAAAATGAACTATAAGCCAGGAGCTTATAGTCCTTGCATTCTGGGAAGCTGAGGCAGGAGTATTCCTTGAGCTTAGGAGTTTGAGACCAGCCTGAGCAAGAGTAAGATGTCTCTACCAAGATTGCTGGGCACTAGCAGGTGACTATAGTACCAGCTACTAGGAGGCTGAGGCAAGAAGAGTGCTTAAGCACCAAGAGTTTGAGTTGCTGTGAGCTATGACGCCACCGCACTTTATCCAAGGTGACAAAGTGAGAGTCTGTCTCCAAAAAAAAAAAAAAAAAAGAAAAAGAAAGAAAGAAAACCAAGAATAAATGGTACCTACCACTATGGAATGGTATCTAAGATTTATTAAGTGAAACAAGCAAGATACCATAAAGACAAACATATAGACCAGTGAGATAGAACAGAGAACCCCAAAATAAACCCTTTACGTAGTCAAATGACTTTTGACATGAGTGCTAAGAAACAGGGAAAGGACTTTTTTTAAATAGATAGTGCCGAGAAAACTTGATACCCACATGCAAATTAAGAGTGGACCCAGGGCTTGGCACCTGTGGCTCAAGTGGTTAAGGCGCTAGCCACATACACCTGGGTTCAAATCCAACCTGGGACCGCCAAACAACAATGATGGCTGCAACCAAAAAAAAGTAGCGAGGCGTTGTGGCAGGCGGCTGTGGTCCCAGCTACTTGGGAGGCTGAGGCAGGAGACTCGTTTGAGCCCAGGAGTTGGAGGTTGCTGTTTGCTGTGATGCCACAGCACTCTACCCAGGGGGACAACTTGAGGCTCTGTCTCAAAAAAAAAAGAGTGGACCCAGGTGGCACCTGTGGCTCAAGGAGTAGGGTGCAGGCTCCATATGCTGGAGGTGGTGGATTCAGACCCAGCCCCCAGTCAAAAACTGCCAAAAAAAAAAAAAAAAGGAGTGGACCCTTAGCTAATATTCAAAAATTAGCTCAAAATGAACCAAAGATCTAAAAGTTTGTATCTTTATAAAACTGTATAAGAAAACAGGGCAAAAGCTTTACACGCTTGATTGATGTATCAGTTCTTGGATAGGACATTAGGGGTACAGGCAGCAGAAGAAAAAGCAGACAAAGTAAACATGAAAATTGAAAATCCTTCTGTATCAAAAAAAGACAAGGTATAGAAGAAAAAATTTATATATCATATATCTGATAAGAGATTAATATCCAGAACATAAAGAGAAATTCTAAACTCACCACACACACAAAGACATAATTCAAAAAAGGGCAAGACTTAAACAGACATTTCTCCAAAAATAAATAAGTACAAAAAAAGCCACCAAGTGAATGAAAAGATGCTCAACATCATTGATCATTAGAGATAGTATAGTAGGATGGCTACTGTCAAAAAAATTAGTGCTGGCAAAGACACAGAGAAGCTAGAACCTTTGTGCACTGATGGAACAGTTGCTGTGATAAACATTATGGGAAGTTTCTCAAAAAGTGAGAAATAGAATTACTATGTGATACAGCAACTTCACTCCTGAGTATATACCCAAAAGAACTGAAAGCAGAGTCTCACACTGCTGTTTAGTCTAAAAATGGAATGAAATTCTGACACTTGCCAACAATATGGGTGAACTTTGAGGACATTCTATGTAAAATAAGCCAGTCATAAAAAGACAAATACCATTCGATCCCAATTATACGAGATATTTATAGTACAGTTAAAAATGCTTAAGATAGGCTCAGCGCTCATAGCACAGTGGTTATAGCGCCAGCCACAGACATTGAGCCTGCTGGGTTCAAACCCAGGCACAGCCAGCTAAACAACAACTGTAACAACAACAACAACAAAAAAAGCCGGGCGTTGTGGCAGATGCCTGTAGTACCAGCTACTTGGGAGGCTGAGGCAAGAGAATAGCTTGAGTCCAAGAGTTGGAGGTTGTTGTGAGTTGTGATGCCCCAGCACTCTACCCAAGGTGACGTAGTTAAGACTCTTATCTCAAAAAAAAAAAAACCCCACAACACTTAAGATAGTAAACTTTGGGGTGGCGCCTATGGCTCAGTGAGTAGGGTGCCAGCCTCATATACCAAGGAAGGGTGGTAGGTTCAAACCCAGCCCCAGTCAAACTGCAACAAAACAACAACAACAAAAAAAGATAGTGAACTTTGTTATGTGTATTTTACCACAATTTCTTAAAATTGGGGGAAAAAGGTACAAAACTATATAGTATGCTCTCTTCCACATAGCAACAGGGAAAAATATAAATACATAGAATAGTTATTAGCTCTATTTACAAAAATAGGTAGTAAAAATAAACCAAAACTCAATTAAAAATTGTTTCCTTTAGAACAGTGGTTCTCAACCTTCCTAATGGCATGACCCTTTAATATGGTTCCTCATATTGTGGTGATCCTCAACCATAAAATTATTTTCATAGCAAGGGGAAAATAGGCTTGGTACCATAGTACAGTGGTTATGGTGCAAGCCACATACATTGAGGGTGGTAGGTTTGAACGTGGCCAGCATCACCTAAACAACAATGACAACTGCAACAAAAAATAGCCAGTTGTTGTGATGGGTGCCTGTGGTCCCAGCTACTTGGGAGGCTGAGGCAAGAGAATTTCTTAAGCCCAAAAGTTTGAAGTTGCTTTGAGCTGTGATGCCAAGACACTGTACTGAGGGCAACAGAGTGAGACTGTTTCAAAAAAAAAAACACAAAAAACAAAAAAAAACAAAAAAGGGTAAGAGAGGTTATATCCCTTATCATAGAGAAAGATCCTTTGTGGTAGAGAGGAGAGAAAAATTCCTCTTTCCTATCAATTATTCAGAGATTGACACCAGTGACCTTTTACTACATAGTGAACTAGTGGGGATTAACACCCCCCTAGAAATCTGTCTGACCACAGACAGGAGGCTGCCCCCATACAAGGCTCAGGTTCTGGATTTCTCAAGGCTCCTCAGACCCTTAAAGTTAATGATTATAGAAACAATAGGAGCT
>CAUYQV010106726.1:0-20268 GCA_963574575.1 Galagoides demidoff
CCTCCAATTCCTGGGCTCAAGCAATTCTCCTTCCTCTGCCTCCCAAGTAGCTGGGACCACAGGCGCCCACCACAAGGCCTGGCCATTTTTTGGTTGCAGCCATCATTGTTGTTTGGCGGGCCCGGGCTGGGGATTCGAACCCACCACCTTAGGTGTACGTGGCTGGCGCCTTAGCCGATTAAGCCACAGGCGCTGAGCCACATATTTTTTTTTTCTAATAGTCAAATTCACTAGAGTCAGGAAAATACAAATCAGACTGACAAAAATATATTTTAAGGTTGTAACACCTCTAGGCGGTGAAGAGTGATGAAAAAGCAGCCATCACGTGTGGTGGTGGAAATGTAGCATTATCCACTTGGAAAGCAACTTAGCAATATCTATTTAATTATAAATATTCATCCCCTTCAACCTTCCAACGATCTAACCAAAGGGAGTGGGAGAAGCATCAGGAAGAACACATATACAAAGATGTTTATTATGGCACTTTTTGTAATGACACAAATCTATAAGCCATGTGAATGCCCCTAAAGAATGGGCTGGGAGGCTTGGCGCCTGTGGCTCAAGTGGCTAAGGCGCCAGCCACATATACCTAAGGTGGCAGGTTCGAATCCAGCCCAGGCCCGCCAAACAACAATGATGGCTGCAACTAAAAATAGCCGGGCATTGTGGCGGGCACCTGTGGTCCCAGCTACTTGAGAGGCTGAGGTAGGAGACTCGCTTGAGCCTAGGAGTTGGAGGTTGCTGTGAGCTGTGATGCCATGGCACTCTACCCAAGAGGGACAGCTTGAGGCTCTGTCTAAAAAAAAATGAATGGGCTGGGAAAAAAATTTAAGGTTCGTGGACTACTATGAGGCTATGAAAAGTCACAAAGTAGCAATATGTCTCTGACTTGGTGTAATTTCCTATGATGAATATAAAAAGCAAGCTACAAAAGGATGAAAAAGTATCCCACCTTTTGAAAACAAAGAATAAACAAACCTCTGTGTTTGTATATATACCTGTATTTATGTCTAGAGAGAGAAGGTACATAATAGAATATACACATAACAATAAAATGTAACATAAGTTAACATGAATGGGGAAAGAGAAAAAAGCAAACAAAAAGGGAAGATAGGCTGTATTATTGTTCTAAATCCCGTAACATCGTAACACTGATATATGTATGGAAAATCATATGATACATTAAATATAAAAATTGTCTTGGATTTTAAAAAAAAATAAAGTTGTCCAAAAATGGCTAGGCAACTCCTTGTAGAAGCTATAATAAAATTAAACACTAGATAAGCCTGGACCAGTTGATTCTGGTCCCCTCTCACCTAGAAGCCCCAAACTCTAAGAGAAGTCGGGGACCTCAGCACCTTCTAATCTTACTGTCCTCTAGAGACTTCTAGGCTCAGCAGCATCAGCAACACCTGGAAGCTTGGGGAAAGACAGGATCTCAGGCCCACCCTAGACTTACTGAATCAGAACCTGCATTTTAACACAATCCCCAGGTGATCTGTGCCAATTAAAGTTTGAGGATCTCCACTCTGTTTCTCAAGAGGTCCAGGCAGCTTAATCCGCCTAACACCACTCCGACTGGCATCTCCTCTCAAACCCAAATAACTGCTCTCCCCTGCCTCAGCTGTAGGAAAAGTTACCCTAACCTGTGCTGGCCAGAGCCCTGCACTGAATTCTCCAGGGCCTAAAATCTTGAGGGACTTCTGCCACCTCTCTCACAACCTTATCCTACCCTGACAGCTCCAAAACATCCTGTCCCCAGCTCTCCCTGCTCTGCCTTCCCCTCCTGGGATGGAGATCCAGGTATTTTGTCCCCCATGTCTCTCTTTCAGAAGGTGGTTGCCTCTAGAGGAAGAGCCCAGGCTGGGGGAAAAGCTGAGTTGCCCTGGAGACCAGGAAGCTAGGTCACCCCAGGAGGTAGGAGTGGGGGACACTCCCCCATCCCTTTGTCCTCCTCCAGCTGCTCCCACAATGCTCTAGGGCAGGAATGTAAGAGGCAGCTGAGACCCCAGAGCTCTGAAGCAGCAGCTGAGGGGGTTGACTAAATTGCGGGGGACACTGGTTATCAAGGGAGAGGCTAGAACCAGAAGGCATCATGCTTGGTCCCTTGGGGTCTAGTGCTATGGTATAGGGGAGCAGGCTACCAGAGTCCCAGGAAACTGGCCCAGAATTCCTGGGTGCTATTCTCCACCACCCCCTCCCCACCTCTCCTGGGAACAGCGGGACTCTTGTTCCCCTGAGTAACCTTCATGCCTATCCCAGATGAGTCATCAGAGCCAGACAGAGCTGAGAGGAGCCCGGGGCAGAGATACAAAGACAGGCAGGCAGAAAATGGGAGGCAGGGGGAGACAGAGCGAGAAACACAAAGCAAGAGGTAAATAGAGCAGGCTCAGAAACACAGGGCACAAAGCCAAGCAGAGAAACACAGAGAAGCACAGACACTTCTGGTACAACCCATTTCCCAATATCCCCAATCACCCAACTCTCTTCACTGTGTCTTGACCCCACCATCTGACACGTGGAGGACAGGCCCAGAAGACCTACATCAATCCCACCCCACCCCATTATAACCAATTACAAACCAGCAGCAGGCCACCCTGACATAGATCCTTTCCCCTCCTCTCTCAATTCCCTACTTCACACCCAGACACACCATCCTCACAGCTCTGTATGTATACACACACACACACACACACGTGGTCAGACACACAAATTTACTGAGCTGGCTGTAAACATGGGGCTAAATGTAGTGCACACACACCCTCAGTGTCTCAGACAACCCTTCACAGACGCTGGAGCCAGAGCAAACACAGCCGCTCATTGCACACATCAACTCCATCCACACCCTGAAATTCTTTAAAGTCCAACCCTGTCACTTAGTGAATAGCCACCTTCAGACACCTGTGAACATGAAATGACAAACACCATATGCTCCTGTGACCAGAAGACAGTGAGACACACATACTCAGGCCCGAGGGCAAACTGGGGGCCCACCCCCTAAAACACATGAGATGTCCAGTGGGCAGGGAAGAGGTGGACGCTTGGGTGAGAAAAGTGGAAATGGGAACAAGAGCAATTCCTCCAAATCATTTCCCTATACATTCTGCTTTCACCTGTCTCCACCGCATCTTTCAATTCTGGAAACATGTACATCCCTCAAGCCACAGAGAGCCTGAGCCCAGACTCTGGCTGGGGATGCAGGAGCTGGAAAGGAATGTCCAGTCACCAGCGACCAGGGGACCTGTGGGGTGACAACTGGGGGCGGGAAAGGGGGTGATGCTCACTGGTAGTGGCATTATCGCTGACTATGCAGCATGGAAGAGCGGTGTCACTGGTACGTTAGAGTGTCAGTCCCTCTCTCTGCTGAGCTGTGGCCAGGCTGTCCAACTGAGAGTTGGCTGGGCAGAGACTTAACAGTTAGCAGATGCCTGCGAGGACTGGCCAGGTGGAGGGCAGGCCCGTTCTCCAGGGGGCAGAAGAGATGACTCAGTAGGACTACAAAGGAGCACCTGTCCTCCCGGGGCTCAGTTCCTCTACGCTGGGGGCGGGGGGTGCCTTTCTCAGAGCTGGGACACGCTTTTTCTCGGAAGTTGGGGGCTTTTCCCCTTTCTCAGACAGTAAGCCAGCAGTGGGGAGGCAGGCAGGGTCGGACTTAGAAGAGCTGGACAAGGAGGATGTGGTAGAGCCCGGGACGTGCTGCCTCCCCGCCGGCCCGCTCCCTCCTGCCGCCACCGCTCCTCCCCGGAGCCCCAGGCCTCCGCCCCACAAGGTCCGCCGCCGCTGTCCCTACCTCTCATCGCTCTTCCCGGCAGACCCAGGCGTTCGACCCTGGAGCTGGGCCTCCTCGGCGGCTGGGCGAGGGGAGGGGGGAAGCGGAGGGAGCCAGGAGCCGGGAGCGGGAGGCGCCGGCGGGGCTCGGGTGTCGGGAGGCGGCTCCCGCGAGCAGCTGTTGGGGGCCTGTTCCGGGGAGAGGAGCCAGGGCTGGGGCGGCACGGGCCCAGGCGCCGCCTCCCCTCGCCTCAGCTCCGTCCTTTCCTCCCCCGCTCCTTGCTCCCTCCCCTCGCCCTCCGCGCCGCGCGGCGGGGCCCGCCGCCCTCCCTTATCCTCCCGGACAGAGTAGTCCCCGCCGCTCCCACGCCCGGCGCCGCCCTCCCGAGCCCGCCACGCCCACCACGCGGGGCCGGAGCGCCAGGCCTCCACCAGGTAACAAGCCCCGGGACCCTCCCCGGCGCGGCATCCCAGCCGCCGGCACACTCTTCAGGGCAGCCCAACGGCTGCAGCCCCCAGCCCGCTTGGTACCACCCTCTCCACTCAGCTTCCCCATGAACGAGAACCTCCGCAGCTGAGGCCCGCCAGCCCCGGCCCAGCTCCGGACCTCCCAACATACGGCCCCACCGATGGATGGCGCCCCTCCCTCCTTCTGGGTTCGGTTCCTGAAGAGAGAGGCGAAGGGGAGCAGACCAGGGCACAGAAGAAGGAGCAGGTTCCCACAGGCCCGGCGCCACGCCTGGCCGCGGGAGTTCGATGGGGGAAGGGAGCAGTGCTCACCTGTCCAGTCTGGCCCGCGGGCCGCTCTTTTCACACCGCCTGCCTTAGGTCAGCTCCTCTCTGGCACCCTCAGGGCATCCTTCTTCACACCCCAACCTCGAGGACCCCAGAGCCTGAGGGCTGGCCCACACTCTTCTAGCCCCTTCCTCTTCCTACCCCCCCCCCCACCAGCTCCGCAGGGCACCCCTCTCTTCTCAAGAACACTGGGATCCAGGCTCCCAGGCACTGTTTCCCTGGGGCTCCCTGCCCCGGGAGCTGGGAATCCTCTGCAAAGTTCTCTCGGGCCCAATGAGCTCTGGCCCACGTGGGTACTGAAGGGAAGTAGGGCAGAAATGAAGCCAGGGCAAGGTGGGTGGTAGGAAAAGAGAGGAGCAGGAGGGGAGAGGCACAAGTGAGAATCAGACACAGCCCAAAAAAAGGGGGGGGGGAAGAGACACAAGAAGATGAGCGCAAAGGGACAAGGTAGGTCAATCACAGGGTAGAGGGGAAGACATGTAGGGACAGAAAATTTCGTGGTAGGAGGTGTTCCTCCCTCCTCAGCACTCAGCACCACTTCGGCCGCCCCATCTCTCTCCACACCCCCACACCTGCCAACTACCTACACAATGTCACGGTCACAGGACGTTCTCTCTCGAGCGCTCTGTTGCAGACCTCTGCCCGTTGCACCTCACAGTAGATAAAAAACACACACTCTGCCTGCAGTCCCCAACAACAGTCCGGAGAAAGAAACATGAAATCCCAACCAGACGAGAACACAAAGCACTACCAGGAAAAGGCTGGCCCTTGGGAGAGGCCAAGGCACATAAAGGCACAAGTTCACCAAATCTAGACGCCCCAGCTGCTAAAGGACCTGCTAACAGACAGCCGAGAGTCACTCGGAAAACTGCCTCTTCCCGCCTTCCCCTCCAACAAGCCCCCCGGGCTCCCTCCAGAGTACCTACCCCTCTGGTGACTGCCGCTGGGGAATCTGGGCCCTGGAGAGGCTGGGCCGGGGGTGGGGCCAGGCTGGGGCGGAGCCAAGGCTTCCCTAGGAACCTCACCTGGGCGGTTGGCGGCCCCGCCCCCCCAGGAACAGGGCTCCGGCAAAGTCCGGGGCAAGCGCTCTGGTGAAGCCCAGGGCTAGCTGCCACCCCTCACACCCTAGTGGGACATTCCACACCCCAGGCCCACGCTGACCCGGGTCAGGTGGCATGACAATGCCCAGACAAAAGGGACCACAAGGGACAGTAGAGAATGCCAAAGAGTCCTGAAACTCACGTTGCTCCCACATCACCCTCAGGAGAAAAATTCCTAGTGGAAAATGCTCACCTAGCCCCAGCACAGGGTTAGAGGAGTAGGAGGGTTGCCGGACTGAGGCCCAGCGGAGTCAAGTGACCACGGAAAAGGGGCTGGAGCCGGCTGGAATGTGGGGCTTGGAGCCGAGATTCCCAGGGGCCAGAGAGGGAAATCCCAGCCATCCAGGGGCCTGGACAGCAGTTCCGAAGACTGCCTGTCCACCCATCGGTGGGGCTCAGAGCCCATCTCACATCTCCCAAATTATTCCCAATCCCAGAGGCCCCCTGATGTCCTTCAGATCCCCTAAAGTGCTCCCCTACCCCTTCCCATTTCTGCCCTCCCATTGGGGCTATCCTCTCCTTCATGCTGATGGCCTCCTACTGCCCAGGAAGGAGAGGAGGGGAAACAGCTGAAAAAATGTGAGAAGAGGCACATAGGAGAGAGGAAAAAGCACTTCAGGTTTGCAGACCACCCGGCCAATGCAGGGAAGCCAGCAGGACCAAAGAGAGAGAGAAAAGACCAGATGGGTCCCCCTCACATAGTAGCTACAGCCTGCATCCCACAGATGCAACTGCCTTTGAGGGAGCAGGCTGGGTCAGCAGCTGGAGAGGTTGAGAAGTAACTGGTGGGGGACAGGGCAAGGGGGTGGACAAGGCACTGAGCATGAGTCATGCCACCAAATACAAATGGGAAACTGAGGCCCAGGAGTGTAAGAGGAGGAAGAAATGACTGTGTAGCTCTGGGAGAAAGACAGAGTTCAGCTGTGGAAAGTCTGAGGGGTGGAAAGAAGGGGCAGGAAACCAGAGAAGGGAGGGAGACTGATGGTCAGATGGGGACAGTGGGGGAGGGGCAGAAGAAGACTGAGGCTGAGGAAACTGGGGATCAGAGAAAGGAGGAAAAGGGTAGAGACAGAGGGCTTACACAGCAAATAGTGGGGAGTCCCAGGGACTCAGAAGAGGAGACTGAAGTTTGGGAAGAAAAGAACCAGACCAAGTAAGGGAACTGGCATGGCCACAGAGGAGAAAGAGCAGGTGTTGACAGGGGACAAACAGCTCAGAAAGGGAGAAGGAAACTAAGGAGCCTGCAAGGTAGGCAGACAGACCAAAGGAACAAGGATAAGGACAAAAGGAGGCAAAAGGAGGTAGGAGGAGAGGCACAGGGCTTGAAACTAACGGACCTGGAGAGATGAGACAGATAAAAGGCTTAGAGAGGAAGGGGCACCTGCAGGAAAGATGGGGGATCAATCATGTTTCAGACTGGCAGGATGCAGAGCCCCAGTTCCCACCCTGGAGACATCCTAGCCTCTCAGCCCACTTGTCAAACCATGGCACCCAGCTCTATTCTCCATCCTTCCCCTCCTTGCCCGTGCTCTGGCCAGTCCCTTACTCCCATCTAAATGCCAACTCCAGTGCTCACTCCTGCCCTCCCAGTTCAATGCTGGTTTCCTCCCTCTCACCTCCACCTTGAGGTTCTCCTGGGTCCCAGTCTCCCCCAGTTTCAGGCCTTTGGGGTTCCAGGTCTGGGCCTGAGGAGTCTGCCTGGCTTTGTCCAAGTGTCCAGGCCCCAGGACCCTGGAGCAGCTGCCTGGGCCAGCTGCAGCTGGCTTCAACGTGACCATGGCAACCAGTCCTGCTCCCCTCTCTGAGCCTCTCAGCCCCCGCAGAGAGGGGAGGGAGCAGCCTGGCCCCAAAGAAAGGGAGGGAGGCTGAGAACTGTGGAACTGAACCAAAGAGAGACCCCAGACAAAGAAACCCCAGACAAAGAGAGGTGAAGGGAGGCAGAGCAGGCAAAAAGCAGCACTAGTTAGTGGTGGCCAGAGCTTAGGCCTTGCCAGGGGGAGAGTCCATGAAAGAAAAATAGAGGGGGAGGGAGAAGGGAGAGACACTCACTAGAGGTGGAGAAGAGAAATTAGAATTGACTGGCAGTTGTCCTTTGGAGACATCCTTCTGGGTCCCTGACAATTCACTTCCTTCTCTTATAATTTTGCACCCTGGGGAGAACAAGAATGCCAGTTTCTTAGTTGGCTGCCCCCAAAGCATTATATGCCCCCCCAGTTACACCAGTGACCAAAGGAAGTACCTGAGGTCCAAAGCCCCATCTCAGTTTTCACAAACAACCCCAATTATCAACATACTCTGACCCATTCATTACCTCTTAAATTCAAATGGCTTGTCAGATGATGTACTCTAGTTCTGGGTTTGGAAACTGATCCCAAGGCCAAAGGTGACTGATCAGGCTTAGAGGGGTGGAGTAGGGAAGGAGGGGGTAATAGTGCCTTTATAGCTCAAGAGGAAGCAGAGTACCAAATGGAGAGGGGAGAAAGCAAGGCTTTGCTTCTGAGAGGGAAGACTAAAATTGCCACTAAAACGTTCCAGTTCCTCTACCAGTAAAATGGTGATAATAATCCCTGCCTTGGGAATCTATTTGGACGGCAATGAGATAGCCTCTGTAAAATACAGGCATTTTTGATAGAAGCAACCATCCTAACTTCGCTAACAAGATCTCCCTCTGTGGCTTTCTGATGTATCACTGAAAAGATGATTCCATCACCGGTGGAATCTCTGAGTTCCACCTCCTAATTCATTCCATGACAGTTATTAAGAGTTTGTCTAGGGTAGTGCTCTGACAGTGAGAGGCGGTACATTGAAGAACCTGTGATCCACTCACTGAGGGCATTAACTGTCTAGGGGAGGTGTCCACAGGCATTTATAAGTCTGTAATGGCAGAAGACAGGATCCCCCCTGCTATAGACAGAGCTGGAAGGAGCCGCGGGAACCCAGGGGAGGAAAGGCCAGGTCCTCCAGAGGGGGCAGGAGGAACTCATGGAAGAGCTAAAGCTTGAACTGGGCCTTAAGTCATATCTGGATTTGCAGAAATGAGGTGAGGCCGAGGCAGAGGAGCAGAGGCAGGCACTAGCTTGGTTATGGGTAAATGCAGCCGTGACCACAAGAACGGTTAGGTCTGGTTATGTCCTGTGAGTAAAGCCAGGGAGGCAGATTTAGACTCTCTTGTTAGTAGTTTAGCTTATTCTGAAGGTTGAGGAGGAAGGGCTTTGAGATTTTGATTCAGGAAATGAAATGATTAGATTTATGGTTTTTCTTCTTCTGTTTTTTCTCTTTTTTTTTTTAAATCGTTTCAGGAAGCGATTTATGTCAGAAAAAAGAAACTGTGGATGCACAGTTCAGAGCAATGGCTGAGAGAAGAGAGGAGTTAATCCCAGCTTTATCCTGTCCACTTCCCCCTGGTCTTTCAACCCCTACTCTCCGGCCAGGAAACCAGAAGGGGTGTGATCCTAAGGAAACAATGCACATGCTAGGTATTTTCCTAGCATTTTCTGTAGTCTTATGGTTGTCTTTTCAGCGCCTTCTGAGGTAGGTGGGGCAGGGCTCTTCATAAATAGAAAACCAGGCCATGAGAGGTATAGTTTGCCTTGGATCTATATGGCAAGTTGCTGCTCCCCCCTGAGGACTTCTAGATTCCTCCACCTCACTCTCCCCAAAGGGGCGGGGTGATCTAGAATGGCTCGCTAGGGCCGCTGGACTGGACACGCCCCGCCGTTTGAGTCCTGCACCTCTAGAAAGCCCCACCTTGGTGGACTCAGCCGCCCAGATCTTCTGCTGGCCCTTTGGTCCCTGCAGCGAACATGAAGGCCACTGGGGGGCGCTTGTTGCACAGGTGACCAACGCCAATTAAAGGGAAGTGGAAAGCGAAAGCCGGCAGGGAAAGCGAATCAGGCCGAGGTGTGCAATGGCTGAAAGAACCCCACACCGGCAGACAAGGAAGGAGAGGTCTGAAAGGCTGACTGTAAGCCTAGGGCAGCTGCGCGACTAGGATGCAATATCTTGATACGCACATATCAATGATTTTGTCATTTATAGACCATCTTAGAATCTTCACTTTCTCTCTTCATTGTTCTTTGCTAAAAGCCTGTGGCATTCTTGGCAGCCTGTTAGGATTACTGAGCCTTGCAGTTGCCAGGCTCTGCTTTCAGCACTTTCCGGAGTCATCTCATTTGGCCCACACAGCAGCTCTGTGATTAGGCATTTTGAAATATACCCACTTTATAGGGGTAGAAACTGAGAGTTAGAGAGATTAAATAACTTGCCACCTCACCCTGCTACACACACACACAGAGAGAGACACAGAGAGAGAGAGAATAACTAGCAGATCTGGAATTCGAATCTGAGGGTTTTTGTTGCTGTTGTTGGGGCGGTGGGGGGGCGGTGAATTGCAGTTTTTGGCCAGGGCCAGGCTTGAACCCACCACCCCTGGTAGATGGGGCCATTGCCCTACTCCTTGAGCCACAGGTGCCCACCAAATCTGAGGGTTTTTTTTACTTCAGTGCTGAAGCTAGCCTGGAGGATCTTAGCCTTCCTTATTCTTACAACTTTAGAGATCTATAATAAATTCTTATCCCTTCCTTTCTAGTCCTTGAAGATCTTGGGATGTTGTCTTTAATTCCCCTAACTTCCTTCATCTCTCAAGAATACTTATGGTGGGCTCAGCGCCTATGGCTCAAGCAGCTAAGGTGCCAGCCACATACACCTGAGGTGGTGGGTTCGAATCCAGCCTAGACCAGCCAAACAACAATGATGGCTGCAACCAAAAATAGCCAGGCGTTGTGGTGGGTGCCTGTGGTAGAGGCAGGAGAATCGCTTGAGCCCAGGAGTTGGAGGTTGCTGTGAGCTGTGATGCCATAGCACTCTACCCAGGGCAACAGCTTGAGGCTCTGTCTAAAAAAAAAAAAAAAATAGAATACTGATGGTAGCCCAGTGCCCGTAGCATAGCGATTACGGTGCCAGCCACATACACCGAGAGGTTCAGGGCCAGCTAGACAACGACGACAACTGCAACAACAACAACAGAAATAGCTGGGTGTTGTGGCGGGCACCTATGATCCCAACTACTTGGGAGGCTAAGGCAAGAGAATCACCTAAGCCCAAGAGCTGGATATTGCTGTGAGTTGTGACGCCACAGCGCTCTACCAAAGGTTACATAGTGAGACTCTGTCTCACAAAAAAAAAAAAAAAAGGCAGTGCCTGTGGCTCAGTGAGTAGGGCTCCAGCCCCATAAACCAAGGGTGGTGGGTTCAAACCCAGCCTCGGCCAAACTGCAAAAAAAAAAAAAAAAAAAATAGGCGGGCATTGTGGCAGGCGCCTGTAGTCCTTTGAGCCACAGGCTGAGGCAAGAGAATCACCTAAGCCCAAGAGCTGGAGGTTGCTGTGAGCTATAAAGCCACAGCATTCTACGGAGGGTGATAATTTCTCTCTCTCTCTCTCTCTCTCTCTCTCTCTCTCTCTTTTTTTTGCAGTTTTGGCCAGGGCTGGGTTTGAACCCGCCATCTCCAGCATATGGGGCCGGCAGGTGCCCTACTCCTTTGAGCCACAGGCGCCGCCCAAGACTCTGTGTCTTAAAAAAAACCCAAAAACTGGTGGCTCAAATCATTCTTCTTTGTGTACAAAAAATGTTCATAGATCCAAAAATGGCAAATAATTTGCTCAAGGTCACACTGCAAGTCAAGGTCAGGGCTAAGATAGTGTTTTTCAAATTGAGATCTCTGGACTCCTGAGAATCATGAATGCCCTGTGAAAATTATTAAATTTCATGTTTTCATTTTCTTGGTAATTTTTAAAAAGTATTACAAGCCTGTTTTTGGATCATATATAACTGATCCTGGCCCTGCTTCTGAGTGTTTTTTGTGTTTGTATTGACCTATTTATAGCTTTAATTGTCTTGGGTGCATTTGTACCAAGTAAAGGCCAGGAGACAAGTACTAACAAAGATTTCTTAGTAGAAGTGAGTCACTACCAGGCACACAGGAATATGGGTCCAGTGTAGAAGAACCTGCACAAAGCAATACCCGTTCATGTTGCCAGTAGCAACTTCATTTCAGAAAAACAAAGTTCTTCATCACATCAAATTAATGTTACTTTCAAACTTGCCTTTCTACTTTTGTTTATATTTCTTGCTACTTTGTTTTGGTTCTTTAACTGCTTACATACTGAACTGTGAGGTACTCATATTTAGCTGTGTTTGCACACATAATTTGCACACATTAAATTTACAAAACTAATTTAAGTCAAGTCCATGTTGTTTTTTTCCTTCCAAAAAGATCTATTCATACATTTCTCAAGTTCTATCCTTCACAGCAAAGCTAAACTAAACTTGAACCTTCAGAGGCCTCTAAGGAAAACCTGCAGTGAGGCTTCGTGCTTGTGCTCAGTGGTTAAGGCTCCAGCCACACACACCGGGGCTGGCAGGTTTGAACTTGGCCCCGGCCTGCTAAACAACAGTAACAACTACAACAAAAAAATAGCCAGGTGTTGTAGCTGGTGCCTGTAGTCTCAGCCTCTTGGGAGGCTAAGGCAAGAGAATCACTTAAGCCCAAGAGTTTCAGGTTGCTGTGAGCTGTGACACCACAGCTGTGGCACTCTACTGAGGTTGACATAGTGAGATTCTGTCTCAAAAAAAAAATAAAAACCTGCAGTGAATCTCTGTTAAAGGTCAAGGTCTCCTACACCCTCAAGATCCAGTGCAAGTTAAGCCCCCGGGTTTCTGGGCTATGTGAGTAGGGGAGGAAGGAGGTCTTAGAGCAGACACTTGGGAAAAACTCCAAGGGAAATTTACAGGATGGAACCAAGAATTGAAGTGAGAATATTTAGAATTTTCCCCAAATAATATACACAAATTTTTGAAGGAAATGGTAGTGTCTGTGAAAATGTTAATTGAGAAGGGACACTAAGAAAGGGGCTTCATACTCTGGTTTCTGTTCAGATCTTATAAATCTTTTGCCTTTTCTTAAAGAAAGGGGCTTCAAGGGGGATGGGAAGAAAACCTGGCCTGGGGAACCAGGAACTCTGGAGAGCTTATAAGAATGTGGGTGTGAGGTATCCTAGGTAATCAATAACCAATAGAAAAGGGCAATAATGCCTGGAGGCTCCGAGGCCAATGAAGGATTTGCAACCAATATCAAATGGAGAGGGTATTCATACCCCTACATGGGCTTTGTTTCTCTGCCTCTCTCTCACCTTCTCTCCCTCATGAGAGAGACCCAATTCCAACTCTTTTTGGAAGTGCTCTAAACTTTCTCTGTGTTCTTCCTAAATAAACATTTTTTAATTAATTAATTTATTTTTTTTTTGCTGTTTTTGGCTGGCGCCAGGTTTTTTTTTTTTGTTTTTTTTTTTTTGAGACAGCCTCAAGCTGTCCCCCTGGGTAGAGTGCTATGGCATCACAGCTCACAGCAACCTCCAACTCCTGGGCGCAAGCGAGTCTACTGTCTCAGCCTCCCCAGTAGCTGGGACCACAGGCACCCGCCACGATGCCTGGCTATTTTTTGGTTGCAGCCGTCATTGTTGTTTGGCGGGCCCAGGCTTCGAACCTGCCACCTTAGGTGTATGTGGCTGGCGCCTTAGCCACTTGAGCCATAGGTGCCGAGCCGTGGGGCCAGGTTTGAACCTGCCACCTCTGGTATATGAGGCTGGTGCCCTATTCCTTTGAGCCACAGGCACCACCCCTTAAATAAAATTTTGCTTTGTTACACTGAAATTTGTGCAGGTTACTTTGCTCTCTACTCATGCTGACTGTGCTGCTCAATTTTATTTCCAGTTTCCATTCATTTTTACTTTCAACTACCACGATGCCTCAGTTGAACTTTACAGCTTAGCTGAGTAATCAAACCAGGTCAGTTGAGTTCGGAAAACTGGGACTCCTGACCTCCAACACTAATTGTGTATTTGCTTTTACCTAACAGTTCTACCACTAGGAATTTATCCTACAGATAGATGTGTTTATACAGATATGCAAAGATCTGTACAAGGGTTTCCATCCCCTTGTTTGAAATAGAAGAAAGAGGCAGTGCCTGCAGCTCAGTTAGTAGGGTGCCGGCCCCATATACCAAGGGTGACAGGTTCAAACCCGGCCCCGGCCAAACTGCAACAAAAAAAATAGCCTGGCATTGTGGTGGGCACCTGTAGTCCCAGCTACTCAGGAGGCTAAGTCAAGAGAATCACCTAAGCCCAAGAGCTGGAGGTTGCTGTGAGCTGTGCCACCACGGCACTGGGGGCGACAAAGTAAGACTCTGTCTCTAAAAAGAAATTTACTCAGAATAGACCCCTAAGAGATAGAGAAGCTGCATTCTTTACCCACCAACTTCTATCTCTCATCAATAGGTGTAGGAGTGACAGGAAACTTCTTCTGCCCCTCCCAAGGTTCACTGAAAGATCAAGTCACAATAAAACAGATTATCATACCTGTAATCCCAGCACTTGGGAGGCCTAAACGGGTAGATTGCTTGAGCTTACAGATTCAAGACCAGCCTGAGCCAGAGCAAGACTCAGTCTCTAAAAATAGCTGGGCATTGTGGCAGCTGCCTGTAGTCCCAGCTGCTTGGAAGGCTGAGGCAAGAGAATCGCTTGAGCCCAGGAGTTTGAGGTTGCTGTGAGCTATGATACCATAGCACTCTACCAAGGGTAACAAAGTGAAACTCTGTCTCAAAAAAGAAGAAAAAGGCAGATTAATAAGAGACAGAGATTTATTTGCCGTGCACAGGGGAGAACCACAGAATGATGACCTAATATCCCATTGGGGTCCAGAAATTTATATACCCTCATTTCATTTTTATTTGTTTTATTAAATCAAGCTGTGTACATTAATGCAATCATGGGGTACAATGTGCTGGTTTTATATATAATTTGAAATATTTTCATCAAACTGGTTAAACATAGCCTTCCTAGCATTTTCTTAGTTATTGTGTTAAGACATTTATATTCTACATTTAGTAAATTTCACATGGACCTTTGTAAGATGCACTGTAGGTGTGGTCCCACCAATTACCTTCCCTCTATATACCCTTACTTTAGAAGGAAGGGGGAGATGAAGAATATAGATAATTCTTCATAGGGGCAATAAATAATTATTAGGGAGTGTGAATAGGTACTTGAGAGAAATAATGGACGGGGGAATCAGATTTACTTATAAATGATTCTCTTTCAAAATTAGCCTGAGAGACAGATATTATATTTAAAATAGGTTGGGCCTGGTCTGGCTGCATCCTTGATCTTCTTTCTTGAAATATATTGGGATAATAGGGAGGGAAGGAAAGGCCACTATTCTGGAGTCTGTATGGTTTTGTGCAGATCCAATGCCTGTTGATCTCTACGGGCCTTTAATTCAAAATACTCTTTATACCAAGGTCATATTTTGGAATGAAATTCTCAGAGCGCCTTCATAGGGGAATTACTCTTAGAGGTCTAGAAGAGGAAAAACTTTTTCCTTTACCCTCTTAAGTTCAGTAAATAAGGCCATGTGAATTAAACTGACAAAAGACATTAGCAGGAAGAACAAAAAACAGATTTAATTATATATGTGCACATAGGAGTTCACAAAGAAGTGTGACTCAAGGATTTGGGGCCTATATACCATCTTAACAAAGTATGATAAAGTGTGAAGAAAAGGACTTTAAGGTTTCTGAGGGGTAATTTATGGGAAGATGACTAGAAAATGTATGATATGTAAGGGTTGTTAATAAGATTTCTCATGCAGGAAAGAGCATTTCTCTGAAGTTCTCTTCCCAGTATTGGGAAGGGAGACATCTTTACAAATGAAAATTTATGAAAGAGAAACTTACATCCTCGTTTTAGAAACAGAGAGGAATGAGAGCTAATTACCTTTAGTTCAATGCCAAAATGGCATATTTTTACAGTGGCATACTGTGATCCCTTTTAGAAGTATTAATTCCCTGACACTTGTGGACTGCCTTCAATGGCGGGGCAAACTCTCACAGCACTAGAGAAAGCCACCAGAGAAGAGAGAAACTGGGGCACTGGAGACGGTATGTGTGTGCATACACATATGCATGTGAGACTTCTGTGAATGCTATAGAACCTGCAAAAGATGATGACTCACTGAAGGCGTTGATGATTATTAGCATTTTTTAACAATAAAGTATTTTTTTTTTGAGACAGAGTCTCACTTTGTCACCCTCAGTAGAGTGCCATAGCATCATAGCTCACAGCAACCTCCAGCTCTTGGGCTGGGGCAATTCTCTTGCCTCAGCCTCCTGGGTAGCTGGGACTATAGGCACCCACCACAATGCCCAGCTATAATAAAGCATTTTTTAAATTCAGGTATTACTTCTTCTGACATAATGCTATTGCACATTTAACCAACTACAGTATAATGTAAACATGACTTTTATATGCACACAAAAGTCAAAAAGTGTGTATGACTTGATTTATTGCGGTATTTATCTTATTGTAGCACTCTAGAACTGAACCTGCAATATCTTCAAGTTATGCCTGTATATGGAAAAGCAATGGTAAAACAATAAATAAATAAAATTCGTGAAAGCTTTACAAACAAGGAATTAGAGGATGGCTGCTTTGTGGGCACTAAAACCATCTTCTGCAAAAAGCTTTCCTGAGTTCACACAGGCTTTCTTCAAGGAACTTGTCTGCCATGCCAAGGAGTTTGGACCATAAGATCCAACAGGCTCTGAGAAGTCATTTTAAAAAATTGAACCTAGGCTTGGTGCCCATAACTCAATGAGTAGGGTACCAGCCACATACACCAAGGCTGGTGGGTTTGAGCCCAGCCTGAGCCTGCTAAATAACAATGACAACTACAACCAAAAATAGCTGAGAGTTGTGGTGGGTGCCTATAGTCCCAGCTATTTGGGAGGCTGAAGCAAGAGAATCTCTTAAGCCCAAGAATTTGAGGTTGCTGTGAGCTGTGACTGCACAGCACTCTAAGGAGAGTGACAAAGTAAGAGTCTGTCTCAATTAAAAAAAAAATTGAGGACAGCACCTGTGGCTCAGTAAGCAGGGCGCCGGCTCCATATACTGAGGGTGATGGGTTTAAACCTGGCCCCGGCCAAACCGCAACAAGAATATAGCCGGGCGTTGTGGTGGGCACCTGTAGTCCCAGCTACTGGGGAGGCTGAAGCAAGAGAATCACCTAAGCCCAAGAGCTGGAGGTTGCTGTGAGCTGTGATGCCATGGCACTCTACCAAGGGTGACAAAGTGAGACTCTGTCTCTTAAAAAATAAATAAAATAATTGAACCTAGCCATGATCAGATTTGTATAGTACTATAAAAGACAATACAAAGGGAAAGTGAGATTAGAAGCAGAGGTGCCTATAATAAGGCTATTTTTAATGTGTTTTTAATTCTAAATCACATGCATACTAGGAAACCAGACTGGCAGGTGGATGGATAGCCTCATGCCCGCCAGAGGGCAGGAACAGCAAAACTGCCCCCCTTGGAGTTCCTCTACCACGAACCTCACAGCTTTTCTAAATACAAACTAGAAATTTTTAGTTCCTGTCTGTAGTGGGGTGGTATCCAAAGCCACCAGGGTTGGGGTAGTACCCTGAAGGTTCAGAGGTGAAAGTGGGAGGGGCTGACAATATGTTAATCAAAGGAGGCTCATACAAGTGTCCTAGTTAAGGCACCAAAAAGGCAACCTGACACTCCTATTAGCCTAATTTTGTCTAGAAACTTTCACCTAGAGGAGAGAGGGTGGTGCCCAAGGAACATCTCATGCATCTCTCACCTGGACTCCAATGAAACCATGGGCAAAGATGACCTTCCCGTACCTGAGGGCCCTGGTGACATGCTGACAAAGGGGCCCACATCCTCCTCTGTGCTGCCTGAGTCCCTCTCTGTTCATGGCAGAATTGGTCTGCAGCACTACACAACCACATGATCACCAACTGAAGCTTGAAGTTCACATGTCTGTGGAAAACAGCCTTCAAACTTCTCCACTTGAGATGTCACCCAGGTGCTTCCCCACTGCCATATGAGGGGCCAGGTATGACACATCAGCCTCCTCAGAGGCATGCCCCCTGGCTGAGCAGGGGCACAGTTTGATGCATGTGACCCAAGACTGAGACTGGGGAGTCAGTTGGGGTGGGAGGAAAGGAGAAACTTTTGTGCAGAAATCTATCGCCACAATGGGATTGGCCTTTTTGAATTATTAAACTAACTTTATATAAAATCCATTCCAAAACAACCTATTTGCAAAAAGAGTGAAATTATGAAGGAATCTCCCACTTGATAAAAAAAATCACATGGTCCCAATAAGTAGCATTTTCTGTTAATTTGTCCATAGTGTATGTTTTCACATTGATAGATATGTAGCAGAGGAAAAGGATGGAAAAGTCTGTGTTCCAAGTAAGCAAATATAAAAGGAAATCTGAAATTCTAATGGTAAAAAAACTAACAACTTATATACCTGGTTTTTCCTGAACAGGAAGCTAAAATTCCAGGCTGATGTTTAACCTTGGTTGACTGCCAGACAGCAGAAGCCTCTGCTGGTTTCCCTGGGCCATGGGCTCCTGCCCTTTTGGCTCCTGGGTGTGTCCATCACTCCAGGCTATAGAGCTGGGAGGTGTGCAGGGGAGGAGGGTGGAGGATGGGACATGAGGTAGGTGAGGGCTCATACTGCTTGTTCACCAGGATGTGGTTTTTTTTGCTTGTTCGTTTGTTTACAGTTTTTGGCTGGGGCTGGGTTTGAACCCACCACCTCCTGCACCCTACTCCTTTGAGGCACAGGCACCACCCTCACCAGGATGTTCTTTAAGGGAAGGTAAGATCCTTCCCTCCCCTGTGGCTTCACAAAGAAATTTAAGAACACATCTCCTTTGGGTGCCATTTGGGAGTTGGGGAGATTTTCACACACACAGAAAACCCCAAGAAAGATTGGTACTCATGGTTTTCAAGGCCAAAATCCAAACAGTGTCTGGGAATAAGCGCAGGCCTTTGGGCTTTCCATGTGATGCTCTAGATCGACAGGCAACGTCCCTCCAAGACAACCCCCAGACTGTTCACCATAGCTCCTGCAGCCCTCAACCCCTCCTGCCCCCTTCCACAAGCCTCCTTCCTTCCATGCCCTGCACTGAGCTGCACCACCTCCCCATCCCACCCATTAGCAAGCCCCTGGCCTCTTCTTACATTTTGAAGTTATCACCACCACCTGGCCTATCTCTTCACCAATGATTTTTGCTGCTAGGAATGGGGAATTTGGAAACCATGGTGTGGAATGGGAAAGGAAGAAAGCTCTTTGAGAGACTCAGTATTTTCTTTGGTTGTCCCTGAGTGTTGAAACAAATCAGTCCCTTTCAGCACAGCAAGAGAAGGGTTAACCTTCTGCACTGGGCCTGGGGCCAGGCGGGCTGTCAGGGCCTGTTTGCCTGAGAGTTGACAGGCCTCACACAAAACTCACCCAAGCAGAAGTAGCAGCCAAGCATGATAAACTTGACCCACTATCAGACCCACTACCAAAGTCTTGGATGTTAAATCATAAGCTCTTTTTAAAAATTTGTGTGTGTGTTGTTTTTTTGATCTTATACCAGACTATAAACTCCATGGGTACAAAGACCATGTGGCTAGAAGGGAAGAGGAATTCAGGATTTGTAGAATAACAGAGTAATTGGATGTTGTCTGTCACCATAACTAGTCTGGTCCTGCCTTCATTCTATGCAAAAAGAAGGCTGAATGCCAACAAGGACGCTGTGGTTCTACAAGCTCTGTAAGACCCTGGAACACACAGGTATCGGCTGGGTGGCCATTTGTGAAGTGGAACACAAAAGAGAGGGAAAGGCCTCCTCCACCCCCAGTGCAGATTTGATACCTTAAGGCTCCAATTCATGGGAGGACACTCAGCAGCAGATAGAGACAGTTTCAGGCTGCCAAGATGGCTGGCTGTATGAGCACTCATGAGATTTCCCTCTGATCCCCAGAAACATAAGGACAGAGAAGGGGGCTTTACAGGGGTTGAGAAAAAACATTGAAATTTTGTTATTTCTTTAAGATAGCCCCATCTACACAGCCTCATAGACTAGCGAGACCTAGGGACACTTAGGTTGGAACACAATCTTGAAATACTATTGGCAACCTAAAAGGAAGAGTCTGAGGCACAAAATTAAATTAAAGTGTTTGCTTTAGGCTCAGCGCCTATAGCTCAGCAGCTAGAACACTGGCCATATACACTGGGCTGGCAGGATCCAACCAGGCTGGGCCTGCCAAACAACAATAACAACTACAACAAAAAAATAGCAAGACATATAGCTTGGCATTGTGGTGGGTGCCTATAGTCCCAGCTACTTGGGAGGCTGAGGCAAGAGAATCGCTTAAGCCCAAGAGTTTCAGGTTGCTGTGAGCTGTGATGCCATGGTACACTACCAAGAGCAATATAGTGGGACTCTGTCTCAAAAAAAAAAAAAAAAGTGTTTGGGCTCAGCGCCTGTGGCTTAAGCGGCTAAGGCGCCAGCCACATACACCTGAGCTGGCAGGTTCGAATCCAGCCTGGGCCAAACAACAAGGATAGCTGCAATCAAAAAATAGCCAGGCATTTGGTGGGCACCTGTAGTCCCAGCTACTTGGGAGGTGGAGGCAGGAGACTCGCTTGAGCCCAGGAGTTGGAGGTTGCTGTGAGCTATGATGC
>CAUYQV010106727.1:0-17644 GCA_963574575.1 Galagoides demidoff
ACTGTGGGGCCACTGATCTTCCTGGGAAGGGCTAGTGACCATGATATGGAAGGATTGGCCTCTCCTGCCCGCACCTCTCTGGCACTGGGTGGAGGCCTAGCTGTGGTGGCGTCCCTGACTCTGGCTGCTATTGTTCTGACTTTTACCAGGCATCGTCCTGTTTCCCGCCCTGTGTCTGCTTCCCAATAAAAGAAGAAAGCAAAAAAAAAAAAAAAAATATATATATATATATACATGCATAGTGAAATTATTACTACAGTCAAGCAAATTAACATGTCCAATATCTCACATATTTATCTTTTTCCTGTGTGCCTGGGTAAGAGAAACTAAGCCCCATTTTCTTAGCAAGTTCCCAACATACAGCACAGTGTTATTGACTATAGCCCCCTGTAGACTTACTCACCCTACACAACTAACTGCACATCTGTTACTTTAACTCGTATCTCCCCCTTCCTACCCCTGCTAACCACCATTATACTATCTGTTTCTATGTATTTGACTTTTAAAATTTCACACATGAGATTATATAGTATTTGTTCATTTCAATAAGCATAATATCCTCCAGGTTCATCTATGTTGTTACAAATGGCAAGATCTTCTTTTGTTTGAAGGTTGAATAATATTTTATTACATATATGTGCATACATATACACAATACAGAGAATAAATAAACGGTAATATATGTGTGCATATCTATTCATCCATCATTGGATATTTAGTTGTTTTCACATATTGCCTATTATAAGTAATATACAGTGAACTTAAAAATGAAATTATGCCTTCAGGATAGTGAGTTCTTCTTCTTCTTTTTTTTTTTTGGATATACACCTCAGATTTAACAGATGGTCTATGGACAGACGGATAAGAGGGCGAGGGTGAGAGAAAAGAAAAGGTGATAATCTAATAAATTTTAAGAAAAGTCCATCTATAAGCACTTGTGTGAGATATTTTCACAAATATTATCACATATGAGTTTCACATTATATAATTTCTATCCTATAGGTGAGGATAATGAGGTTTAGACAGGGAAAGTAATTCAGTCAAGCTCTGATGGTTAATCATCACCAGTACAAATCATTTTAGTGACCTCGTCTTAGTTTCCTTCTATTTTGAGGTTCCTGACTTTCTCAGGTGCTACAATACCGGATGACCAAATACTATGAAAGAGTAGTTTCAACCCACTTTTAAGCAATAAAAACTATGTTTTTAGGCTATGAAGAGGACTGAATGCTCTTTTAATAATTGTCCTTTGTATAGTGGGTTATAATATTCAGAATATTAACGTATAAATTATTTTACTGAAGCTGAGCACAAGCTTGTGAATATGTAAGGCAAATTCCAGATGAGTAGGGGTACTGCTTCTTGGCCTATATCCCAGCTCTTTAATCTCCAGTGTCAACTTCTCTGCCTAAGCTCATTACCACTGCATATTTGAAATATATACATTTAACAATTTTTATAAAATTACTAAATATGAGAGTTAGAAAGAGACTTAGAAGGTATCAAATTCAATTTTTCTATTGATGAGTAAGGAAAATTTGACCTGCTGAGGTAGGTAATAAAACCAAATCTACAAACTGAACTCAGAATCTTTTATATTCTTCTTAGGGTGTGCTCTCTCTCTTTCATGAACCATCCCCTGCTTTGCTTTTAACAACATTGCTAATAACCTCCAGAATGATTGTCCTGTTAAAGATTTGCCTCTTCAAAGGGGACAGGCTATTTTAGTAAAAGAAATGAAATGTTTTCAATTTGGAGGAATAGAACTATTTTCCTTTAAAAAACATGCCATTATTGTTTTTTCTCCATAAAAATATGAGTCCTGTGTAACTGTGATATGCTGAAAAACTTGAAATATACTAATAATATGAAGCAACTCTAATCCAAGTCCACGAAAATATCAATTGGTCTGTGTGCCTATCTTAGTTGCCAGGTTAATTGGCCTTATTTTAACCTTTTCTGGTTTTCTTATTAATTTTTTGAAATTAGTTCAAGTTTATTGTTTGAGATGATTTGCACATTCATTTAAAGCAAATTACCACTTTGGAAGCTTTTTTAATTTTAAACTGCATTATATTATTAACAAGATAGATAAGCTAATAAGAAAACCAACATACATAAATATATTACCTGACATATTTGTTGCACTGCTCCTGAATAAAATTTTACTGGAGAATTTATACATGTTTAAGATAATTGCCTATGTAAACATATGAGTACTGCTTTTTTAGCTTTACTTATTTTTACATTAAAATAACTTCCTAGACTATAGTTTTAATCCATATATTTCTTTTTATAATTCAATATTAATAAAGTTCACAAATTCTGCATTTGTTTCTATTCAGTCTTGTTGATATCTTCCAGGAAACATCACACCCCTTCTAAAGAAGGTATTATGGAAAAGAAATAATTTTAGAAACTGTTCTTTCTTCATTCAACAGTCAGTTAGCAACTGTCTCATTAAAACAACCCTACAGGTTGATTAGAGAATGGTAGTACCATCATACCAACAAGAATCTAAAATATAATATAAATTTTGGAAGAAAAAGGGATTTTCTAGATAAACTATCAAATTAAACTGACTCCTCATAGACTGGTTACTTTTATGTAAGGATCAAAGCAGCAGTAACCAGCAGTTAGGAGAGTAAGAAATTGTATTCAGCAAAACCAGAACGACAATGATGTAGAAAACCAAAGGGCAATAGAAAGGTCTCAAGTAGCTCAAGGTTTGTTTTCAATCTCATTTCAGACTTTAACAGGCCTTAGTGTGTGTATGAATTTCTTTCGCAAATAGCCCTCTTTTGAGTGAAACTGATTTTTGTGAGTAGTTGTCAAATGTGACATTTTCTGCCATTTTGCAAAAGTAGAAATTGCTCACCCGGGATGGAAGAGTCTTTGTTAAGTTAGAGCTCTGAAATTGATGTTTTGAGAACTAGGCCTTAGATACATGTCTTCTGAGAATGAGTTTGGTGATTTCTCAAGACTTTCTTTCCTATGAAATATGAAGATAAAAAAATGTCTAAACAACATTTCCCCTATCTTAGGTGACACACATATTTAAGCAGCTTTTCTCATTTATTTCTAAGAAGTAGGTCATCTAAATTACACAGATGCTCTATCTTACTGTAGCAGTACCCAGGCTATTCTAATCACCTTTGATTGCCTACTTTTGCTGAAAAGAGATTATTTTAATTTACAGCACACTATTTCTGGTTTGTGTGTGTTTGTTACTTAACACACTGTTTAAAATATTGATCTTCATTTAGGAACTAGAATTTCTAATTCACAATACCATAAACCATACTATCTAATTACTTTTTCAATTACTGAATAGGTAAAAATTGTGGCTAAATTTATATAACAATGTCATTATGATAATACATAATTAAAATTTAATACAGATGAGTATTGTTGCTACAGTCATACCCGTATCACAGAATAAATACAAAGGTAAGATAAAAAAATTAACTAAAAAGTATTGTACACAATTTAATATTATACAGTTATTAAAGATAATGTTCAGAGGTAATTTGAAGCAAAATAATTAGTGACAACATTTATATATCTATGACTTCAAGTCACTGAAGAAACAAAATATGTAGGAAGAATTTGGGGGAAAATGCCAAAAGTTTGATATTATTCACCACTGAGTAGTAGGATTATGAGTGATTTTTATGTTTTTCATACTTTATAGAGCAATTCAAATAACTATGAGAATATAGTACCTTGAAAAATCAATCAGAAGTCAAAAGACGTTTAAAATAATGCAAAAAAACGAAGGAAAAGATTAAAAAATACATAAATGACTCACAGTTTTATCTATAGGCTACTGCATCACAATTTGGATGCATTTTATGAACTCTGAACTTATGAAAACAACCATCAATTTAGCATCTGAATGTATATATTTAGTAGGCATCTGAAATGGTGTAAATTCGAAACTATACTCATGATGTTCCCTACATAAAGTTCTTGTAGTCTTTCCCTTTTTAGTTAATGTTGGCCTTACTATTCCAGTTCCTCCTGCCAAAATATTAGAATGATATAATATTTGTTTCTACAGTTTTCTCATATTTCTTTTTCTTTCTTTTTTTATTTTAGAGACAGAATCTTAGTAGCTGGGACTACAGGTGCCCCCCAAAATGTCTGGCTATTTTTTTGTTGCAGTTTGGCCAGGACCAGGTTCGAACCCACCATCCTTGGTAGATGGGGCCGGCGCCCTACTCACTGAGCCACAGACCCCACCCAGTTTTCTCACCCATCCCATCAGCAGAAGTAGTTTTGGCTCTATCCTCAAAATACAATTAGAATATATAAACTCTATACCATTCAAACTGCTATTGTAGATTATTGTCTAGCTTCCCCCCACTTGTCCACTTTAGTTTCATCTGAACTATGATAACACAAACTATAACTCAGATAACATCAGATTTTTCTTAGCACCTTGCAATACATAACCTGGGAAAGTGGTGGGTGCATTTCTAATACCTGTCATGGAACCAATATATAGTGGTTCCTTGAGAAATATTTCCTGAACAAGTAAATTATGACAATAAATTGATACTTGAAATTGGGCTGTTTTTCTATGCAGATTTATTGAATTTGCTTTTAGTGAATAATTATCTTCACTTTTTTTTACCTGTTCATGGTAAGTGGTTATTGATACTATCAATAAATATATATATTCATCATCCACTGTGATGTAGTAGCAAGGCCATTCAAATAGGTGACTGAGGCTATGATTGTGGCCTAGTCTTCATGAAGCTATGAAAACTTTGACACCTCAATGAACCTCCTAAGAACTGTTTTTCTGTTGTGAATAGGTAAAAAAGTTATTTTGATGAGTACACAACAATAGATAGCAAATTTTATGTCATATAAAACAATAATGTTTTACATTTTAATAAAGTGTACAAATAATTTGAGGATATTTATAAATATTTCATCCTATAATTAAGGATACATATCATAGCATGTCAATTTTTTTTAAATTTCAGGTTAATGTGAGCATAAAAATAAGCTCACCAATTTTCAATTTTTAAACTACAGTAACTCCTCCTATAAATAAAAATACATTCATAAATACTTAAAATAATCAAAGTTGATAATTGGAAATATTTAAACAATATCTCTGAGATTATGATTAGAAATACTATCTATTTTAAGGATCATAAAAATTTTTTGTTTGAATTTGGTATTTCATATAAATTATAGGGAAGAAACTTTATTCACAAATACTACATAATACATTGTAATAATAAAGACAAAGACCAGTCATAGTGCTTTCATTTGCCACAGACACTGTCTTTTCTTCATTCTTATCTCATACAACTTAACAAAATCATTGTCAAATCAACTTTGGTCCAATATCTTTCATTATTTCTACCATTTCTCTAGGAATAAATTAGTAATAAATCTTTCTCTCGTTGCTATCTTTCTCTCTTCTATTTTTCTCTCTCCCCCTCAACACACACAAATTCCCAAGTCATAATATTATACATATTGCCATAACATTTGCTGCTCTGGGCAAGAACAAAGCAAAATTCCAAGCCTAGTTACAGCCGAATGGCAGTACTTGTAAATCTCAATACTCAATAATGGTTAAGAATTATTTTGCAAATACTTGCTATGAGTATCTATAACTCTAGATTGAAATAAATATCAGAAGTCTTTTTGATGTTCTAATTCCAGACAGTAGTATTAAACCATCTGTTTAGAAAATTAAATATTCTAAATTATACACGAAGTTTTATATGTAACTCAAATTGAGTTGGAATTTCAAATAAACAGAAAATTATACTTCATATTATATATACATACATATATATCCATGTGAGACTATTCAAACTAATTCACAATACTCAACTTTATTTCATGCTTTCCAAACTTATTGTTGACAAAAAGAAGTTACACAGCACTAACAAAAATATTCAATGATAAAGTATATACTCTTTGATCTTGCCCTAGTATATTTGAACTACTGTTTTCATAAAGAAAGATGTCCTAAAATACTTTTTTTGAAATCTGTAAAACAACAGAATGCTGTGTAGCAGGTTATTATCTTCTTAATTAGCTTTGAGGAATGTATTAAGAAGAGGACATTTTATGCCTCTTTAAAAAAACTGGAACTATCTCCTAATTAGTATATTCCCTTCTGCTCAATGAATCCACATCAATTATAGAAATGTTAATATATAAATTGTCAAAGCTTAAGTTATTGATTAGGTTAAATTTACAATTGAGTGATGTTACTTGTTCTATAGGCAAGTGAAATAATAGTAGTTTGTTGAAGGGCCCTCTCAAAGTCCTTCCATCCCTCACAATGTAGACAACCCACAAAATAGCAACAGTCTGAGACAGAACCGAGGATAGAGATAAAGAGAATCTTTGTCTCAACACCTAAAGCTGAGTAAAATATTTGAACAGACATTAATGAATTTTTATGTTATCTTCTTTTCACTATTATCTACTATTTTTTGTGTCAGTAGTAGGAAGGAGAGTTAAAAATGGTCTATGGCCAGGCTTGGTGACTCATGCATGTAATCCTAGCAGTCTAGGAGGCCAAGGTGGATGAACTGCCTGACCTTAGGAATTCAAGACCAGCCTGAGCAAGAGCAAGACCCTGTCTAAAAAAAAAAAAAATAGCTGGGCACAAGTGAAACATTCAATAAATGGTGCTGGGAGAGCTGGATAATCACATGTAAAAGACTAAAATTGGATCTGCACCTTTTACCACTCACTAAAATTAATTCAAGATGGAGGAAAGATTTAAATCTAAGGAATGAAACAATACAAATCCTCAAAGAAAGAGTGGGGAAAACACTTCAGTATATGGCCTGCAGAAAGATTTTATGAAGACTTCTATGACAACTGCAGCAACAACAAAAATAAACAAATGGGACTTAATTGAACTGAATAGCTTCTGTACAGGCAAGGAGACAATAACCAAAGAACATAGATAACCTTCACAATGGGAAAGGATATTTGCATATTATGAATCAGACAAAAGCTTGATAAGTAGGATCTACAGAGAACTCAAGTTAATCAACAAAAAAAGAGCTAATTATCCCTTACCACAACTGGGCAAAAGACATGAATAGAACCTTCTCTAAACAAGACAGACAAGTGGCTAACAAACATATGAATAAATGCTCATCATTTCTAGTCATCACAGAAATACAAATCAAAACCTCCCTGAGATATCACCTAACCCCAGTGAGACTAGCCCACATCACAGTCTCAAAGCTGCAGATGGTGGTGTGGATGTGGAGAGAAGGCAACACTTTTACACTGCTGGTGGGACTGGAAGCTAAAGCATGGCGAATCCTCAAAGAATTCAAACTAAACCTCCCATTTGATCCTGCAATCTCATTACTGGGCATCTACTCAGGAGAAAAAAAAATCCTTTCACCATAAGGACACTTGCATCAGACGGTTTATTGCAGCTCAATTTACAATTGCTAAAATGTGGAAAAAACCTAAACGCCCACCAATACAGGAGCAGTTTAACAAGTTGTGGTATATGTATACCTTGGAATACAATTCAGCCATTAAAGAGATGGAGACTTTACATTTTCATTAACCTGTACTGAGCTGGTACTCATTCTTCTTATGAAAGCATCACAAGAATGGAGAGCCAAGAATCCAATGTACTCAATTCTAATTTAAAGATAGTAGATGATCTAATAAATGGTTGGGGGGCAGAGGAATGAGGGGACAGGGAGAGGGGAGGAGGGAGGAGGATATGGGTTCATAGTGTATGGTACACCTCTTGGGGGCAGGGCACAATTATAAGAGGAAATTTACTTAAAAAATGCAATCAGTGCAACCTAAATCTTTATAACCGCAATCTAAAAAAAAAACTATGTATGCCTAGCCTCACAGAAATAATAGCATTTACTAGCACTCAAATTTCAAACTTACTTAATACCAGTTTTAAATATTAAGTATATTAATCTAACCTTACCATATTCATTGGTTATTTTACCAATTTTGAAGACATCACTGTAAAATACATACAAATATATTTTTAAATATGTATTTAATGTTTTAAATTATACTAAAGTTCATATCATAAATATCTATATACATTATAATATAGTTTAATTTTATTTTAAAACACCTCATATCTCCTGAAGCATGTCTGGGAAAAGAAGGCAAAAGTCCCGTAGAGTTATCAGTCCCTTCAAAAGGCCAGGCTATAAAGATAATGGTGACATAAAAATCAGAGGTGTCTTGGAAAGTTTAGTGTGCTCAAATTTACTACCAGCAATTCCAAAGCAGAAATCCAACTTCTCTTCCTGAGTTATGAGCAGAGAGCTAAAAATATACCTGCTAGATAAAGAACAAATGTTGTCTAAAGCTAACTGTAAAGGCTTTTCATGATACTGTAGCCTATTGGTTTAAAACTCTGAACTTATGCTTCCAGGGACTATGAAAGAGGATTACCTAGCAGACAATGGGAAATCCATTCTTATTGATACTCCACAAAGAAAATTTATTCTTACATTAAAAGGAATTTTAAATGATACTCCCATCACCAGAGGAAGCTGACTCTGGCAATAACAGATCTAGAGTTCTCAGCTGAGATGGGTGAGTTAAGGAGAGAACCACAGCACCAAGTGGTGCTTACGTTAACAACTACAGCAAACAGAAAGTGTTCTCCAGGAAACCAAATAATAAAGACATTGAGGAAATAAAAAAAAATCTGTAGTCAAAAGGGCCTCAAGTTTAAGCGAAATGACGTTTCCTCTTTCTTCATAGTTTACTGTTAAGACAATAAGTTCTGCCAGCTGGGCTTCAAATTTAGGCTCTGACACTGTTGGCTGTTTTAGCTCTGTTTCCAAATGGAATAAAAAAAAAAAATGCGTTCACAAAGGTTTTAACTGAAATAGTTTAAAGAAAGGGCTATTACAGACATGTAGGCAAAGTTAATCACAAAAGATGGAAAGACACCTGGGGATGGATGAGCCACACTGGGACGCAGTTAACACCATAAGCCCAAGGAAAGAATGGAGGGCCCACTGTTAGATGTTATCAGCACTGAGTGAAGGATAAAGTGGACAAGGAACCACCCACGAGTCCTGTTTGTTGAAAAATACAGGCACTGCCAGACTGATAGCCAAGCAGGAGACACTGGGGGAATATAGAACCCTCCCCATGTCCCCTATATCCATGTCTCCTGCCAGTCTTCATCTGTCACAGCAAATTGAAAGCCAGATTCATGATGCTGTCAGTGGAGATTTGCTCATGGGGTAGAGAGAATAATGGATCTGGATGGGAAATTCCTTGTTGGATGATAGGTAGGGAGTAGGGAAGATGTACAAGTTTCTCTCTGTTTTAAAGAATATATGTACTTTCTTTAAGGGGGATCATGGACTTGAATTTAAGCTTTCTCAGAAGTCGATAATTTTCTTGTTTTCCTTGTATCTTCTCCAGGACAAAGCAGAGGAAGATAACTTTTATATTAATCCCATCAATTTTTTTTTCTGATAATTGTATCAAGTATAGACTTGCAAAATAGGACTTTCCCTTAGTTTTTCAACCCAATTTGATTTCATTTAAATTTATAAAATTATATCTTCTTTAAACAATTCTTCATTTTTAATATTTTGCCTCTTTAATAGTTTTTAAAAGGATTTGCATATTGCTTGATATAAATTTCAGGTGAGTGTTCTAGAAGAAAGAGAAAACAAAGATTTGTGTTAACTCTGTGAGTCTGGAATAAGCCAGGGTACTAAGAGATACATAGTTAAGATATCTGAAGAAATCAGGCTTAGCTGATGCCTTGTCCTAGTCTAGGTATAGGAATTCATGAGCTTTCATGGAACATTACCTGGCTCTATAGTTTTATTGCAGATACTTGATTTCATTGGTGTTCACCTAGCATCTACTGTGTTTGGTTAAGAAAATGGCCCAGTTCTGGTAAAAAGCTAAATTCTCTCTGTCTCTCATTTATTGGCTTAAAATAATGCAGGAAGATATCATAGCTTGCTTAATCATTTCTTCTGCCCAATTTGAGTGCATTATGTTTATAGAACACATTTTTTCTCCTCATTATTCTGTATTAATACATCTTTACTTGATTTCCTGGAAAGAGAACTGGCTGTATTGTGATTACATCTGGTCTCTTATTTTGGGGAATTTTGAAAGTCTACAGAGAACAGTAGGATTTTTCAAAAATAAGCAGAATGTATCTTCTTAAACCTAATGCTCTGGGCTATCTTTTCCTACTTTTTGTGAATAGTCTTTATGATTTGTGCCAGAGATAAAAACAAAAATCTAAATTATGAGACTATTTCTGATTGCTCTTATGAGAAAAAATATTCTTTCTATATTAGAAACTTTTCTGCATTAGCTTGGAAACATTTATGTTAGTTTTAATAGTTTAAAGGATGATTTTCTGCTCTGGCTTCTACCCCAATAGTGTTGTACCTGCTTTTACAAAGAAAGAGAGACAGACAATCTTCAAGTTCATGACTTTTTCAAACCAAATTAAAGAGCTAAGCTTACTGGACAAGCAGCATGCTCATTTGGTGTAAAAATAATTGAATACAAATAAGTATCCATGTAATTGGGGACAGCCTTGATCTGGCTAAGAGAATAATGGACAGCTCTCTTCAAAGAGAAGGGGAAAATACTTTTTCCCACACAATGTGATTGGTAGTTCACAGAAAAAGTTCAAAAAGTTCTATGAAGTTTCAATTGTGGTGCAGAAATATTTAAATCCGTAAGACTCAGAGATAGAGTTCATACTTAGAACTGGGTTTAAAAAGAGCATCAGAAAATACAGCCCTCCAATGCCATGCTTGAACAAGAGTTACAGGGGTAAGTAAAATATCTACACTAAACAGAAGGTGCACCTATAGGAATCTGGAGGATGTGATACAGCATCGCTCGAACCTAGCCCAACTCTTAACTAGAAAAATTCAGTTCCCCACGGTCAAGGTCTACCAGAAAGAAAGGTATGTCAATTTCTTCACATGAATACTATTTGCTTCAACTTCTGCACAACACAAGATATGTAACATTCCATGAATAAATAAAAGGCATGCAAAAGAAAGGAAAACACTTTTAAAAAGAAAGTGATAATCAGAACCAGACAGATGTTAGAAATGACAGGTTGTGCAAAATAATTGACAAATGTGTTAAAGGGTCTAATGGGGAGGTTAATAACACTCAAGATCAGTTGGAAAATCCAGCAGGCATTATTAACCTCTATATAAAATAATCAAATAAAAATTCTCAAAATGAATCATAGTAATAAAGTTTCAGAGTGCCTCACGGGCATATTAATGGGGACTTGACAAACCTAGAACAAACAACAAAAAAAACTATTACTGAACTTGAGGAAAGGTTAATGGAAATTCATAGGTAAAAACACAAAAAGAAAAAGGAAAAAAAGAAGAAGGAAAGCAGGCAGGAAGGGAGGACAGAACTTATAATAAAGAATTATCTTTATTATACAAAAGAGAAGTCTGGGTTTTGACCTTGTCTTCTGGGAGTTAATCTCTAAACTTTTGGGATGTCCAGTCTAATAAGATTCTTTATCTAGGATTTTAAGTTTACTAGATAGGCAGGAGTTAGCCAAACCAGAGAGACCAAAAATGTTCTTTCTTTCCTTCTTTATTCTATTTTGAGACAGGGTCTCACTATGTAGCCCTCTGAAGAATTCCTTGGCATCATAGCTCACAGCAACTTCAAACTCTTGGGCTGAAGCAATTCTCTTGCCTCAGCCTCCTGAGTAACTGGAACTACAGGCGCCTGCCACAGCACCCGGCTATTCTTCGAGACCAGGTCTTGCTCTGGCTCAGGCTGGATTCCATTCTGTGAGCTCAGGCAATCTACCTGCCTCAGCTTCTCAAAGTGCTGGGATTATAGGCCTGAGCCACCACACCTGGCCCTCAAAATATAATTTACAGTGATCAGTCTTTTTGATAACTATGGAGTATTCCGTGGTGTAAACATGTGATATTTTCTTTACTTCCTCATCAATTGACCTAAGTTGGTGGGCACTTAAATTAGTTCCATATCTTTGCAATTGTGAATTATGCTATAATGAACATTTGGGCATGGGTATCTTTTGTTATGACTTCTTTTTGATGAGGTAGACCCCAACTTGAAGGATTCCTGGATCAAAAGATAGATCTACTTTTAGTCTTTGAGAAATCTACATTCTGTTTTCCTTAGAGGTTATAATAATTTATATTCACTTCAACAATGTGAATACTTACAGTATTCCATTTTCATTGCATTCATGCCAATATCTATTGTTTTTGTTTGTTTGTTTACTTTTATTAATGGTCATTCTGACGGGTGTAAGATGGTTTCTCATTGTGACTTTAATTTGTGGTTCCCTGATAATTAGAGTCATTGAGCATTTTTCACTTTTTTGGCCACTTGTATATCTTCATTTGGAAAATGGCTGCCCATAATTTTTGTCCAGTTTTTAATGGATTTTTTTCTTGCTGATTTGTTTGAGTTCCTTATAGATTCTAGATATTATCCTTTATCAGAAATATAGCTTATGAATATTTTCATCCATTCAGTAGAATGTCTATGTATTCTGTCAATTATTTCCTTTTCTGTAAAGAAGCTTTTTAGTTTAATATAGTCTCATTTAGGGAGGCACCTGTGGCTCTGTGAGTAGGGCACCGGCCCCCTATACCGAGGGTGGTGGGTTCAAACCCAACCCTGGCCAACAGCAACAAAAAAATAGACAGGTGTAGTGGCAGGTGGCTGTAGTCCCAACTACTTGAGAGGATGAGGCAAGAGAATCAGCTAAGCCCAAAAAGCTAGAGGTTGCTGTGAGCTGTGACGCCATAGCACTCTATTGAGGCTGTCACAGTGGGACTCTGTCTCTAGAAAAAAAAATTAAAAAATAAATACAGTCCCATTTATTTTTGTTCTTGTTGCATTTGATTTAGGGGATCTTAGCCACAATTTTTTTTACCGAGCCCAAAGTTGACAATAGTCTTGCTTAGATTTTATTCTAATGTTTATATGCCATTTATATTACTTAGTGATCATAGATACTCATTTATGAAAGAATGAGTGCACATGGAAATAATCAACAATAACCTATATAATAAGAAAAAATATTTGCAAGTATAAATCTGACAAAGGCTAAAAACCAAACTTTCTGAAGAATTAAAACAAATTAGCAAGTAAAAAAGAAAATAACTCAATTACATAGTGGGCAAAGACATGAACAGAGTTTTTTCAAAAAAAGGTAGACAAATGGTCAACAGACATATAAAAAATGCTGAACATCACTAATTATATAATCCATCTTGAATTAATTTTTGTTTATGGTGAAAGACTTTTTTCATTCTTTTATATATGGTTATCCAATTTTCCTACAACCATTGATTGAGTAGGGTGTCCTTTTCCCAGTGTATATTTTTGTCTATTTTGTTGAATATTAGTTGGTTATAGGTGTTTAGCTTTATTTCTTCATTCTTTTTTTCATTTGCATCTAGTTTTATACTGGTATCATGCTGTTTCGGTTACTATCACCTTGTAGTGTAATTTGAAGCCAGGTGACATGATGCTTTCAGATTTGGTCTCTTTGTTTTATGCTTGGGATTACCTTGGCAATTTTTTTTATTCTTTTAAATAAAAAGAATAATCTTTTAATCTTTAATCTTTTATTGATTTTAAGATAATTCTAATTCTGTGAAAACTGATGTTTTTAATAAGAATTTATTTAATAAGAATTTAATAAGAATTAGACAAAGTCTGTAGATTACTTTAGATGGTATGTACATTTTAACAACACTGATTCTTCTAATCCATGAACATGGGATGCATTTCAATTTGTTTGTGTCGTCAACAATTTTTTCATCAGCATTTTGTAATTCTCCTTAAAAAAAATCTTTCAACTCCTTGGTTAAGTATATTCATTGTATTTTTTTCACCTATTGTGAATGGTAGTGAGTTAGTTATTTTATTTTTACCTCAGCTGTTATTATTGTATAGAAATACTACTTATTTTTTGTACATTAATTTTTTTAACCTGAGACTTTACTGGATTCATTTATCATTTTTCAAAGTCTTTTGGAACAGTATTGTGCATTTCACTGATACCATATCATATTTTTGGTAATCAGAGATAGTTTTAATTTCTCTTCTCCAATTTTGATGCCCTTTATATCTTCCTTTTGCTTGATTCTTTAAGATTTCCACTATTACGTTAAATTGAAGTGGTGAAAATGAGCATCTTTTACTTGTTACAGTTCTTAGAAGGAATGCTTTCATCTCTACACCATTTGGTTGATACTGACTGTTGGTTTGACATATATAATTTTATTGTTTTAAGGTATGTCTCTTCTATGCCTAGTTTGTTAATGATTTATGAAGGAGTGCTGGATTTTATCAATATTCCCTATGCATGTGGGATGATCACATGGTTTTGTTTTAGTTCTGTTTATGTATGGATCACAATTATTGACTTGGATATGTTGAACCATCCTTGCATTCCTGAGATGAAACAACTTGGGTGTAATTATTTTTTGGTGTGCCATTGGTTTTTATTAGCTAAAATTTTGTTCAAATTTTATTTTTTTGTCATCCATGTTCATGACAGGCACTGATCTGTAGTTTTCTTTTTATTATGCCCTCTCCTGGCTTTGCTATCAGTGTAAGACTGGCTTTATGTAATGAGTTTAGGAGGTTTTCCTCTTTCTCAATGTCATAGAATAGTTTCCATACAAAATATACTTAATCAAGAAGGTGAAATATCTCTACAAGCAGAACTATGAAACACTGGTGAAAGAAGTCATTGATGACATAAATAAATGAAAAACTATTCCATGGTGATAGATTAGATGAACCAATATTGTTAAAATGTTACTACTGCCGAAAGCAATTTAAATAATCAATGTACTTCAAAATACCAATGTTCCTTTTCACATAATTAAAAATAAATCCTAACTTTTGTATGGAATTGGAAAAGAATCTGAGAAGCCAGAGCATTCCTAAGCCACAAGAACAAAGCTGGAAGCATTGCATTACCTGACTTCAGATATACCATTAGGCCATATTTACCAAAACAGGATATTACTAGTATAAAAGTAGACACATAGATCAATGGGATGCGATAGAGAACTCAGGAATAAAACCAAACACTTATAACTAAGTAATTTTGAACAAAGCAAGCAAAAAAATACACTGGAGAAAAAAGGTATTTTTAAAGGAAGAAAATAGTTTGTAAGTCAGTTCTTGCTGTCTTTGCAAAATACAGATTCTCACTTATGTCATTACTTTTTTAAACCACATGTACAAAGTAAAAACAGCATGAAATATTTCCATGATGACTGTAAAGCATTACTGTAGAAAGTGTGCTTAAAAAAAAAAAGAATAAGAAGAAAAAAAAAGAGGTTTTAAGCAGGCAGTTTAGTTCTTGTCAACATCTGTTCACCACACCAATATCAACCATCTGACTTTTACAGTCTTTCTTTTTCCTCGTATTTCTCTTCAGTGTTGTCAAGCTTAATACAGTGATTTTTTTCCCTGGCACTCAGGTTAGACTTCTATTGCAGACAATGAAAAGGCTATTTCTAGAAGAGGGAATAAAGGGGAAATGTTATCTATGGGCCAAAAATGTGAATTTCATTTTCTATATCTGGTAAAAGTAAAGGAAAATAGATAAGAATCTATGCATATAAGTATGTCTTTCTCTTTCCTGATTGCTACTATGTATACATTACCTCTATTCAAATAATTACTCACACCAGCTTCTGAATATATGAATGGACATACTGTGTGATTTTAAGCAGTAAGGAAGTCAACGTGAGAAGACAGAAATATATAAATTTTCCAACTAGATGTATGGAATAAAAGAAATGAATTTAATGAAGACTTCAAATACTTTCCTTGAACTGTAAGGTCTTTTGAGTTTCTAAAAAAAATAGTTTCAGATGATAGATAGAGAAATCAATGAACTAAAAATAGTGGATAAGACAGCAATAATGGTAAAGGCAGAGTTATATAGAAATAAATCCAATAAGAAAAAATAAGGTCTCAATTATAAAAAAACTTGAAAAAAGTAAACAAATTCAAAATAAAAGGAGAGGAAGTATAAAGAATTTAGACAAAATTAATGGATATATAAAATTATAATTCCATATTACATAATGTGTTAAATCATAGAATGTCTATGGAAAGACATTGTTTTTGTCACATAGCACTTTATTCAGGGAAGGATTAAAATTCATAATGATGTTAATCTATAAATAAAAATATAATACTGAAAAGAAGAACATATAAGAATATTAAAAGAAAAATTATACTGCAATACTAAATTGTTAGGAAAAAGTAAGAAATTATTTCATGACTAAGTAAATGGAAATTAACATTAATAAAAGACATTCCTTGATTATGACTGCCAAGGAAACTTTGGAAACAATGGCAGAAACACCATATTTTTTCCATTGTTCTTAAAAATGTGGAATCAATAGGACCGAGTACATTGGATACTTTTTCTTCCATTCTTGAGATACTTTTCTAAGAACAGCATTTTCCAGCTCCATCCATGTAAACATGAAGGAGGTAAAGTCTCCATTTTTCTTTAGGGTTCCATAATATTCCATGGCATACATTTACCACAATTTTTTGATCCATTCATGGGTCAGTGGGCACTTGGGCTTCTTTCATGACCTAGAAATTATGAACCGGGCTGCAATAAACTGAATCTTTCTAAAAGTAGAATATAAACTTCTTAACACAATAACTGAGAAAATGACATGAAGGCTATGTTAACCAGTTTGATGAAAATATTTCAAATTGTATATGAAAACACCACACTGTACCCCATGATTGCATTAATGTACACATCTATGATTTAATTAAAAATTTTTGGAATCAATCATCTGCTTATGGAGGGATTTTCCAGTATTTACTTTGGGTTACTCTTTCTATGCCTTCCATTTTTTTTACTCCTGCCAGCTCAGAAATGGTTGGTGGAAGTAAATAAAATTTCATTTTATGGTGCCTGGAGATTACATAATTTGGCAGATTCTTTTTAACAAGTAGGACATTGATTTAGGAATAAATTATAAAAAGACTAAGAAAAAGGTACAATAAAAGTAACCTTATGAATGCCAATAAATACTACAAGCATTAAAAATTCCAGTAAAACTGTTTTATCAGTTTGACTATTGTTGATATATATAAAGGCTACAGATTTGTGAGTATTGATTTTGTGACCTGAGATACTGATGTATTCTTTGATCATTTCTAAGAGTTTTCTAGTTGAATCCCTGGGGTTTTCCACATACACACATGTATCATTTGTGAAGAGTGAAAGTTTGATCTCTTCTGACCCAATATGGATACCCTTGATCACCTTTTCTTGCCTGATTGAAAGGGACAAGACTTTCATTACAATGTTAAAAAGCAGTGAAGACAATGGGCAACCTTGCCTGCTTCCTGATCTGAGTAGAAATGATTTCAATTTAACTCCATTCTTTTTTTTTTTTTTTTTTTTTTGAGATGGAGCCTCAAGCTATCCCCCTGGGTAGAGTAGAGTGCCATGGCATCACAGCTCATAGCAACCTCCAACTCCTGGGCTCAAGTGAGTCTCCTGCCTCCGCCTCCCAAGTAGCTGGGACCACAGGCACCCGCCACAATGCCCGGCCATTTT
>CAUYQV010106728.1:0-16637 GCA_963574575.1 Galagoides demidoff
ACCCACCTCAGCCTCCCAAGTACTGGAATTACAAGTGTGAGCTATCACACTTGGCCTTGTACCTACAATTTTAAAAGCTTGGAATGTATTGCTTCCTTCAATATGCTTAGTACCCATCTAAAAACACAGGCACAAAAACAAATCAGTATACTACAGTATCACAAATACCCAAGTAAGGGTATATATTTCACTATTAGGAACATCAAATAACTAAACTTCCAGGTGGAATGGATGACTCAAAGACTAAAAAGAATAGAAGACATTTGAGTTAGGAGTTGCCCAGGAATAGGGAGGGAAAAGCATTGCACAAAAAGGGAACAGCATTAGCAAATCATGTAAGTGGTAAGACATTCCAGTTTGGGGAAATGGTGAGTAATCTGGTATGACTAGAAGGTAGGGACACAGGGCAGGAATGTCTAGAGATAATTTCAGAAAGATAGGTTATAGCCAAACTGAAAAAGCAGGCACTAAGGAATCACCAAAGGTCTTAAAATGGGGTAGGGGTGACATAGTTAAAATCTTTGTTATAATTCTGGCAGCACTCTGGAAGACCTTTGGAAAGACTGGAGGCAGGAAGAGTGTGCAAGCAGAAGCTTTGGAAGAATTTTTAAAGATGAAGATAAAAAATATAAAGAAGATCACACATCACTAGATTAATGACCATGAATATTACCCTAAAACTTGGCAAAACATAGATCAGAGGTCACAAACTATATAGGTCATTGGACCAAATATAGCCCACAGATACGTCTTATGTGTTTCACAATTTTATTTTAATATTTTGACTTGGCTGCCAATATTTCTGTATCAGAGGATTTTACATGAAAATGCATAATTCTATTTAGAATGTGAATTTCATTTAAAAAATCTTAAGATTGGACTACACTGGACCTGCATTCCAGCCTGGCAACAACCAGTTTGTAGCTTTCCTTACAGAGCAGCTACTCTCCCAGCACGGCCTCTTGCTTGATTTCTAGTCAGTTTCACCTGTTTGTAATACCTGCGTGACCCTGAAGCCATTTGAGATTTTTATCCCAATGTAGGATGCTGATTTAGTTGAAAGTTTAAAATTTCTTTTGGGGACTGGCCACAATGGCTCATGCCCGTAATCCTGGTACTCTGGGAGGCCAAGGAAGGCAGATTGCTTGATCTCAGGAGTTCAACACCAGCCTGAGCAATAGCAAGACCCGGTTTCTGCTAAAAAAATGGAAAAATTAACCAGGCGTTATGGTAGGTACCTATAGTCCCAGCTACTTGGGAGGCTGAGGTAAGAGAATCACTTGAACCCAAGAGTCTGAGGTTTCTGAGCTATGATGATACCACAGCACTCTACCCAAGGAGACTGTCTCAAAAAATTAATTAATTAATTAAAATTTCTTTTGGGTTCAGAAACTTCCTGTATGACTATTATCTTCAGCATTACCCACCATACTTTTATTGCAACAATGATGGGACATTAAAATATTGTTTTCTTTAAAATATTCGATATTCCCAACCTTTTAATTAAATTAGGAATATCCATCCTTCTTGAATAATTCACTTCATCTCAAGAACGTAGAAGAAAAGATAAACTAAAGAACCAGAAAATAGATACTGAACCTTACTTAGCCTTAATTAGTTCTACTGCATCTTCCACTGGACCTTGTGAAGTTGGCAATTCTTAGGCCCAACTAACTTTCTCAGATGACTTACACCACACCTCTGTGCATTCCATCTTCCTGGTGACCAAGGGCAAGTTACAGAAAGAGAGTTGTCATGAATGGGCCAGTCCCAAAGGGCTTGATGTTAGCCTGTGATTATTTCAAAAATCTGATAAACTCTTCCATTTTGAGATAACCTCCTTCTAGTTGGAAGTTAGAGAACTTTTATCAGTATACTATCAACAAGGACACAAATAATTAGTCATATTATTAGTATAGTTCAAATTGGAATTAATTTTATCCTAGAAGAGTTGTGTTATACCAAGTCCTTGACCATGCAGGTGTGTAGCTTTGTCAACTTGCTGCTAGACAAAGGACAAGATGTACACAGCCTCCTGAGGAAAAAACAAGCAAAAACAAAAAAACAAGATGCACAGCAATGGCGGTCAGGGCCTGGTGAGGTGGTGAAGTATTTTCCTCTTGATTTGTTAAAGCTGTGAGGATACAGGTTTGTGCTTTTCTCTCTAACTCTCACTATTGTAAGAAGCATGGGGAAAGAGGGAAATGTGTTTCTTACGTGTTGGTATAAAGCCTCCGTGATCTTACACAGAAACCTCATCTGCTTGATAAGAGCATGTATTCATTTGAAGTTTCATAAAGCGGAGAGGAGATGGAGCCGTGAAACCCTAAGTAATTTTCATCATGGTTCTACAACTCCAGGGACAGGGACAAAAGGGTTTATAAGGAGTCATTTTCTCCCCGTCCTTTACCAAGAGTTTAGGGTGTCCTATTCCCCTAGTTGTAGACATGGGGATAGGGTTGGAACAAAAAATTATTTTGTTTTGTGAATTCCTATCCTGGAGCCACAGGTAATCATGAAACTTCAATCCTAGATCCTACCTTTAGCTAAACTTTGCCAGAGATGACTCCCTCAAGCCCCTCAGTTCTACAAACAGTATCACAATGCACTTAGGAAAACTCCATAGACTTGTTGAGTTCTGGGAGGCTCAGTGCTGAGGCCATTGTCTCTACTCCAAGCTCAGAAATGCCATTCCCCAATGGCTCCCCCTGAGCTGCTGAGACTAAGCAGACCACAGGGTGAAGGAGGTCATCTCTCTAGTTGAAATAAAAATTGCTCCTTCCTCAACTTGACTAGGTAATCTAAAGTAGCCAATCAAATACTCAGAATAAAATTCTTACCAAGGCAGGTAGCCAAAGAGGAAAAAAAAGTCAGAAACTTGGAAGACCGCCATAAGACTAATTCCACAAACCCAATTCTTCCTAGGACCCTTAGAGGCTTCAAGGGCAATGCACAGAACTATAGCATCTAGGTTGTCAAAAGCACCTGCTTTCCATGCTAGAAAGTTCTTTTCACACCAAAGGGTGGGGGGGGGGGACCTGTAATCCCAGCTACCCAGCAGACTGAGGCAGAAGAATCACCTGGGAAACACAGGAAAACTTTTTCTCTAAAAAACCAAGTAAATCCTGCCACTATCCATACTTCTATGCTTAAGAACCTCAGCACAGCCTAAGCAAATTCACTTTCCCTACTCATGGGGAGCCCGTGCTGGACTTTGCTTCAGGACCACTGTCATGAATCAGGATAATTTGCTGTAACATTTGATTCAGAGGTTGATTGGGGACAGGTATCTTATTACATTGACCGTATTGAAGCATACCATGGAAAAGTCCTCAAGCACAGCTTTTAATCCTGAGCAAGACGCATGCATCCTGTCCCCAACCTATTATGGAAGACTTTCTACTTTGCTCATTTCAGTGTTACATGGATTTTTAGGAGGACATACAAGATAAACTCTCCTAACCAACCTCCACTCAGCAAACTTGCCAAATGTAGGAACATTCTCCATTCCCCCTCTAAACCTTCCTGGCGGCTGCCCAGGGCGCACAATGCTTGGATCAACAGGCTTCCTGTGTACTTACCAACAGGCAGCTGCTTTTGTCCCCCAAACTGTTATGTCAGTTGTGTTGTATTTTAATTATATACATTCATTTAACAAAACATTTTAAATATGGACATGAAGAAAAAAGAGTTATTTCTAGGAAACAAAACGGAACGTTTGGAAAGACCTCCTAAAAGCAAGCCACAAACAAAAAGTTAATTAAATTAGGGAAATAACTACAAAACAACCACCAAAGATTGCGTGATGGTGCAGAAGATTGTCATTCACAACAAGGCAGCAGGGTTGCACGTAACTTTATAAACATCTTTACGTTTTTTCCCTCCATCTTAAATAACACGAAACTGCTTTTTGGAATGATGGGTGTCCTTTAGGTAAGAAACACCAAGCAAAACTTTAATCAGCAAGTCTATACCCAATGAAAAACCTTGCCTCTGCATAAGAAGACTGATGAATGAACATACATTTATATGTTTTAAGTTAAAATAAAATGTTTAAGATATGCATGTTATCACTTTTATGATCCTGGCTCATACCGCCTTTTTGAATTTATGAACCAGCTACAAGTCTCAGCTACGTTAGATGAGAGGACCCCTACTGTATTATATTCATAATAATTCTACTTTAAAGAAGGGTTTTTAAAGTTTTTATAACTCTGTTGGCTTTTCAGAGGATATCAATCCCTGTCCTTGTAATGATCTTATTGAGTTTTATTATATTAAGTAAAACATATATTACTAGGAGTGTTAAAAAAAAATGTGTCTGAAACTTAAAAGAGACTTCTCTACATTGTCACAAACTAAAAAAAAGTAATGAGACTATAGCTCAAAGTTTCAGTCTTCAACATCCTAAACTCTCAAGGGTTAATTAGAAAATTTGAAGTACAGACGACTCAAATGCAAGTGAATTCTCTGTAACTGTTAGACATTTGGCTTATAAGGACTGCTGGCCCTTCCTGAAATGTGCACCTTTCATTCATTTGGAATGCTTTGGGAGCCTGAAGCCCTGGCCTATTCTTCACCACATTCCTCGTGATTCACCCTCACTGTATTCTAACCCTACACCTCAGAGTGATACTCAAGAATGAGGGTGCCTCTTTATAACTATATACCCAGTAATAACTGAGTAACTTTTTTCCTTACCATCTTAACCATTTTTAAGTGTACAATTCAGCAGCACTCACAATACTGTATAACCATCACCACTATCTGTTTCCATAATTTTTCATCTTCCCAAACAGAAACTCTATATCCATTAAACAATAACAGCCCCACTTCTGATAACCACCATTCAACTTTTTGTCTCTGTGAATTTGCCTATTCTATACATGGGATCATACAATATTGATCCTCGTATGTGTCTGGCTTATTTTACTTAGCATAATGTTTTCAGCATGCATTTATATGGTAATATGTACCACAATGTCGTTCTTTCTTATGGCTGAGTAATACCCCACGATAGGTATGGGCTGCATTTTATCCATTCCTTGTTGATGAAGACATGGGTTGTTGCTCTGTAATGCTCTAAGGGTGGGAAGTTTTATAGTTAATTTTAATTTGTCATGTTTTTTAGGCAACATCAAATTGTCATCATAATGTTTACACTAAAAAAAAAAAAAAACCCTAGATGAAAGTGGCTGAGTCAAAGCCTCCACAGTCATAGTGGTTATACAATATTGTAGCCGTAGACACAATGATGAATGATATATTATGGGCTGATATAGTCCCCCCCAAATTCATATGTTGAAGTTTCAGACTTCAATTTCTCAGACTATAACAGTATTTGGAAATATTGTCTTTAAAAAGATAATTAATTAAAATGAGGTCACTGGGGGTCCCCTAATCCAGTCCCCTAATGAAGTACTATGAGGGTACAGTGAGAGGGCAGCCTTCTGCAAGCCTGGGAGAGAGGACTTAACTCGGAAACCAACACACCAACACCTTGATCTCAAACTTCTAGCCTCAAAAATTATGAGGAAGTAAGTTTCTATCACCTAAGCCACCCGGTCTGTGATAATTTGTTGTATCAGCCTTAACAAATCATGTATCCCAAATTTGACTGGTATGACTTGGCACCACCACACCTTTGAAGGCTCATGGCTTCCTCTCCTTTCAAAGCTATCTTTGAAGCTGCCTTTAATTTCATTAATACATTTTTTTTTAATTTTATGGGCAAAAAAGGAAAAAGATGAGTAGATAAAGCAGTGTTTTCCAAGATGCACAACTCTCTTAAATGTTCATGGCCCAATTTGGGGGAACATTGAACACCATACTGGCCTCAGTGAAATTCTTACTGCTCATTAGCATATAGTCTCGCAGTCATTAGAGAAGAAACTTCATCCCAGGATATTTCATGCCAATTAACATTCTACAGAAGTTTTGATCACCGTGGCCTTAGGGAACCCACAAGGTTCCCTTCGTGATTCTCTTGCACACAAACTACAGTTGTCCTCCATATCTGTGAGGGATTGGTCCTAGGACTACCCCTCTCCCTCAGATACCAAAATCCATGGATGCTCAAATCCTTACTGTAAAATGGTGTGATATCTATATATAATTTACACAGTCCTCCCATATATTTTAAATCATCTCTAAATTACTTATGATATCTAATACGATGCAAACATTATGTAAATAGTGGTTACATTGTGCCATTCGGGGAATAGTGACATTGGGGGGGGAAGGCTGTACAGTTCAAATACGGATAAAATGCCTATTTTTTCCCCAATTATTTCCAATTTGCAGTTGGTTGAATCCACAGATACAGAACTCTCAGATACAAAGGGCCAACTCGATCTCCTCCAGTATCTTCTTCTAGTTCTGCTAGGGATGGTGCCAAGGGTGCCATGAGGTGAGGATACCAAAAAGTGATGACCGAGGGTGAGGCTCTCTAAACTATCTGTGGTGGTTCTGATTTTATAGTCTGAACCTTGATCAGACCTTACATGAGACCGTTAGTTTCAAAAATATGGTCTCTATAGCAACAGAAGACACAGGTAGAAAATACCCCTCATCTAAGAAGAATTTTGAGCGCAGGGTAGCAGCTACTGACCACTGTTTCCAGTTATGATTCTTTCACGCATACTTAGCTTCCTTCTGCCTAATTCTATTTGTCTTCATCTAGAAAATAAGATGCCAGAATCCTCTTTAATCCCCTCATGCCTTTTACTCTCTGAACCCTCTGGGTCCCTACATCCTTTAAGAAGGTCTAGTATTCGTAAGGTTGTACAACTGCATACAATTTCGAGTGTTTTATTAAAAAGTATACTATTTATGTTAGCACAGTAATTTCAAAAGCTGAATAAGCAGGAAATTTTCTGCAGTAAAAGCCACAATGATCTTTGCACAATCCATTAGTAAAAAGATAGTTTTCCTTGGCTTTTCTTTCCATTTAGAGAAGAGGAGACTTGGGGGAAAAAATAGTAAAAGGCCAAGAGAATGGCTTGATAAATCCCAGAAAGAACAGTTATAAAATGATGGGGCCTTTTTGTAGAGGAGGAGGAGATTCTGACTGAAAGAGGAGGAAAATGAGGAACACTTTGTAAAAATTTAAAGAAAGAAAATAATAACATCAAACCTTAAAGCTACAGGGGAATTTGCAGATTAGCTCATCTGGTGTCCTCAATTGGAAGATGAGTGCAAATTGAGGTCAGTGAGATAAGTGTGCCAACCCAGGGTCACCCTTTCTGGGTCATCTTTTCATCAACCCTGGCTATCTACCAATGCAGAGCTATCTTTTCTAGTATAGGTCACCTATGGAGAATGGTTTTAGAAGTACAGAAAGACAATTTGCTGCTCTGGTTTAAAGAAGAGTTTTAAATGCGTGTGTGAGTGTCTGTGTGTTACAGCATTAGACCTGTTAAAAAAAAAAAAACACGAGTATATCTGGGAAGAACAATCCAATGTAGTTTTTAAAGGCATAATTTGTCCTTAAGACATAGTGAATTAATTTATCTTAATTATTAACCTTAAACTTGGGTACATTAGAGGAAGGAATGATACTTAGATCATCTTCTTCTGGATAAATCTGAAATGGACATAATCTAAATACAAAAAAATACAAATAATCCTGAGAGTTACCTAGGAATATTTCCCCTGCTGAGGTCAGAAATTTAGGAGCATCCCCAGACCCCAAAGAGACAGTTACTCTGCCCAAAGGCAGGAGATAGAGACACACACCAGGGTGTGGATTGATCTTTTCCATTCTATAAACTATAAAAACATACACTCGAATGGAAAGATAAAGAAATCTGCTCTGGGACACTAACCATCTCTATCATGATTTAGCACTGTGGTCCCCAACCCCTCGGCCACCAACTAGACCTGTGAGAAACCAGGCTGCACAGCAGACAGTGAGCAGCAAGGAGCAGGGACATTTCACCGTATTTCCAGCCCCTTTTCATTGCTCTCACATCCACACCTGAGTGTGGCTTTGTCAGATCTCTCCCACCCCCATCTGTGGAAAAATCATCCTCCATGGAACGGGTCCCTGGTACCAAAAATGCTGGGGCACTGCTGCTTTAGCATAGCAATTAAGACTGAGAGTTGGAATTAGATCAACCTGGACTTGAATCCTGATCCTGCTCGAGTAGGTACTCGGGTATGAGCAAGGGAGGAGGGAATGGAAAAGTCCACTGGCTCCAACAAATAGCCTTTGACCCAACAGACCTCAGAAGAAAGGACTTATTAATTTCCCAGCATTGCAGATACAAAGTGGGCTTTCCCCCATTATGTCACAATTATGTTAACATGTGTTTCTGACCCACCTTGTGGGGGGGAAAAGGAGATCTATGAATAAGAACTAAATGAACACTGACCACCCATACTTCTTTGACTTCAACAACAACAAAAAAGCAGCAACCACTTGGGGTTCAGGGCAGTTGCTCTTTTCGAGCCCGCCCACTCACAATCGTAATAGTGCGCTTTCACTGAGGCACAAGCATTTCCTAAGCCTGTCCACTTCCACTCAATAAACTTGCCACTATTGGTTGATTGGGTGTGTGCTGAAATTTCTTTCTGCAATGTTAGCAAGAACCTTCATGCCTGTGACAATTCCGGCCCATAACAGAGAGGCCTTAGACAATCTACTTACTAGGTCTAATTCTTATTTGTCTTCCCCACGGAACAAGAATTAAAGTTTTTACTTTTTAAAGTCCTTTAGAAAATTGAGATAAGGAATACAAAGTGCTAATCAGAAGAGCAGGCAGAGTGAGTTCTTAGCAAGTGGGACCTACCCTGAATAATAAAGGTTGTATCATCAGTCCCTGCCAACCAGAGAAGTAACCAAGGGGGAATGGCCTGAAAAAAGGGCAGAAATGTTTTCCATCTCTCCAAAACATCCCAACTCCTTTGGGGATGTAAAATCTGCATCCCTGCCTCAGGCCGGTAGGGGGAGAGGCAGAGGAGTGTCCTCTGTTCTTTGTGCTAGAGGAGATAACACAAGGGAATTGTCCTGGGGAGCACAGGCCATGAGATTATATCAGCCCAAGATGGTATGAATCAGATCCATCAACTGTAGCTGAACAGCAATAGCCTGAAGCTGATACCCCACCACCATCCCTTTAAAAGCTCCATGTTTCTACCCAGAGGTGAGATATTGGTACTATTTTTGTTTGTTTATCTGGGACAGAGTCTCATTCTGTCACCTCAGGTATAGTGCTGTGGCATCATAGCTCACAGCAACTTCAAACTCCTGGGTTCAAGCAATCCTCCTGTCTCAGCCTCCTGAGTAGCTGGGACTGTAGGAGCCAGCCACAATGCCTGGTTGGTTTCTCTATATTTAACAGAGACAGCGTCTCAATCTTAGGCTGGTCTCAAACTCTTGAGCTCAAGTGATCCACCCAGCTGGGCTTCCCAAAGCGCTAGGATTATAGGGGTGAGGTACCATGCCTGCCCAAGATATTGTTACTTTAAGATAGGAGTCTGACAACCTCCTCATTTAATTAGAAATTAATAAACTTCTTTTTTCTTCCTCTCAAACTATTCATCTTCAGTCTTCTGATGTGGCCTCAAGGACAAGTGGCAAACATTAGGTAACAGCAGAAGATATGTCTATCCATGACTAATACATTTGCGTGTGTAAATCTCATGTATATGAGATTGATTGCAAGGACTTGGCTTACATGATTATGGGGACTGGCAAGTCGAAAATCTACAGAACAGACCACCAGGAAAACCAGGCTAGGGAACCACCCAGGTAGCAGTGGATGCTACAGTCCTCAGGGGAGTTTCTTATTCCTCAGGGAAACCTTGGTTCTGTTCTGAAGGCCACCCAATCTCCTTCATGTAAAGTCAACTGATTAGGGACATCCACAAAATGCCTTTACTACAAGACTTAGATTAAAGTTTGAATAAAACTACAACTATAGCCTAGGCTGGGAGAAACTGAGCTATCCATGGTTGTAAAACTATAAATTAAGTGATCTACTCTAGAACTACATTTTTGTAACATGTACTGAGCCCTACAAAATTCCAGGCACTGTAAAAGCTACAGGTCGCAAAAATGAATAACTAAACGCCCCTATCCTGGAGGACCATACAACCTAGTAGGAGAGACAAATACATAAACTCTCATATTATTTAATAAATTATGGCAAAGTAGTGGTAATCTAAATAATGTAGTTAGATCCACAGAGAAGGCAGCAGATGAAAATGTGAAGACAGCAAAGAACTTTATTCAAGGATTTGAAATACAATGACCCTTCAGGAAAAGAGCCAGTAGAGATTTATCAAGGAGATAATATGCAAAAAGACTTTCCCTGGGAAAGGATGGTAAAGTCAGTGTTGCCACTAGGAGAGTGTGTTGGGGGGAGGAACGCATTACACAATATATGTTGGTTTTTAATTCCTTCTTTGTCATTTGTAGATTTAAGTAGAAAGACCGAGAGCAGAGTATTGATGAAAAGAGGACAGATTAAATTTATGATTTGGACAAATTCATTTTGAATAATTGATAAGAAGCTATAATTATAAGTTTTTATTTACAGAGCACTTGTCCCTAAAAGCACTGGATTATTACCTTAATAGTATATGTAGACTTTTTTTTTTTTTTGAGACCGAGTCTCACTCTGTCTCCCTGGGTACAGTGTCCTGGAGTCATACCTCACAGCAACCTCAAACTCTTAGGCTTAAATAATCCTCTTGTCTCAGCCTCCTGAGTAGCTGGGACTATAGGTGCCCAGCACACCTGGCTAGTTTTTCTATCTTTAGTAGAGAGAGGGTCTCTTGATCAGGCTAGTCTCAAACTCCTGAGCTCAGGCTATCTACCCTACCCACCTGGGCCTCCCAAAGCACTAGGATTATAGGCACGAGCCATTTCACCCAGTCCTTGCCAGTATATTTAAATCAAATTATCATGGTCCCAAGAGTTATACTTACCTTCCATAAGAAAGAAAAATAGTTATATTCATATATAATTGTTTAGGAAGTATTTAGCATATTTAGAGGTTTTTAATTTCAATAACACGCCTTATTTGCAAAAACCATATATATTCATTGTAGAATATTTAGAAATACTGACAAGAATAAAGAAGAAAATAGTAGTAATAATAATAATTCCACCTCCTGAGGATACTTATTGTCAACATTTTTCAGGGGCGTTCTTCCTACATTTTCCTTAAGCATGTAAATTTATGTTATTGGTTATCAAATATACGAAATGTCAAGTATATTTTGTAACCTGTTCTCTTTTTTAAAGAATATATCATTAATTCCCTTCAAAATTGTTACATAGTCTTCTATAAAATCATTTTTAACAGCTGCATAGTGTTCCATTACAGAAATGTTCTTTATTCAATTTCCTATTTTAGGGACGTTTTGATGGGTTCCAGTTTTTCACAACAAAGACAAGACTGCCATGATAGCCAGATTTTTGCAAAAATGTCTTGATTATTTTTCTAAAATATATTTCACAAGTATATTTGTAGAGTCAAAGAATATGAAAAAAATAAGATTTTTGCCAACTATTGCCAAACTGCTTGAGAAAAAGTTGGCTAATTTACATTCTCTTCATCAGTGAGTGAGTAAACTTTTCTCACACCTTCTTTATTTTAATCTTTGGCATTTATATAAGCCAAAAAATGCATTTTTTCAAAATTTTTATTTCTTGGATAATTAATACATTTTTCATGATCATGGCCAATTTGCTTCTTGTTCTGTAAATTACCTATTCTCATCCTGTTTAGAAGGTTGATTGCATACACCTATCAGCTGGTTGTTAAAGCCAGCATCCCCGATATTTACTTATTTATGAATTACATAAATGTATCCCAATCAATAGTTAAAAAGCTCATCAAACAATATATGCATAATAAAGTTTATCATTACTGACAGTGAACATAAATTAATGTTTTAAATATACTTCTGCATAATTTCAAATGTATTCAACTATTGCCAAAATTGATTACACTATCATTTTCTTATCTCATATTGGGCCTGAAGAACTTATACTGAGTAGAAGTTTTAAACTCTACTATTGTCTAATTGTTTATTTTTTATTTATATTACTTATGTCATCTTCAATTTATAGTTTCTTTGTAGGACTCTTTTGAAGGCACTTACCCTTCTTGGGGGATTGTTCATATATAACTAACTACACATGTAAGCTGTGATACTTTACAATTTACAACACACAAACTTCTAAGGTCAGACAACCTTTTATGTTGTGGAGTATCCTGTCTTTCTTTGTGTTACCTCATGTACCACATATGAAATATGACATCTGGTATGCAGACCATATCAGGGCACCATTGTCCATCCAGCTAAAGAACTTCACCTAATCTAAGAAGCCACATCTTTACAGCATTATATTTATATGTGACTAAGCAATAAAGAATGCTGCCAATTTAATTATGAACAATAGATTCTTATCACTCAGAATTTCTATCTTACACTAATTGAAAGAGCTCCTCTACATAAATAAAAAGGAAACTATAAAGAAAATAGATTAAGGGAATTCAGAAACATCCAGAGTATGGCCCTTTAGTATGACTTTTAGACTGATAGTCATCGGTGTTAATGTTTTTCTATGCTGTATCATACTCCATTTCATCATGAGTATTGGTGATACAGCATCATTTGGGGAGGTACTTCTGAATATTATTCCAAGATGCCGCCATCATTCTACAAGTACCTGATGGGCATGTGCAGATGGAAACAGCTGCATCAGAAATGCTGCCTGGTCAAAAGATAATTATCAAGACATAGACCAATCATAGAAATTTTAAAACAAGAGGAAATAATGTGAATCACAACCAGATAACATGCAAATAGATAATATACAGTATTAAAAACACTTTAATAAAGCTTAATGTTATTCTTATTTTTCAATTTAAAAAATGAATGCAAGTAGAAGTTTAATATTTTTTTCGTACTTGGCTTAGTTTGAAGCCCACTGATTTATAGGATAAGTCTAAACATCTTGGCAATCTGTACTAATCCAATTTCCCAACATTATTCCCTTGTATACTTTACACCAAATATTTCACTACTCTTCAAACGAGTCGGACATTTTACACTTTTGTTCTTTCCTTCATAACATGATTTCTTCCCTCAGTCACCCATGTTCTTCTCCCAGTGAGCTCTTATGTATCCTTCTAAGGACTGCTCTTTGTCCGGTGCATCTCACTTGAAGCAGAATTAGTCACTCCTTTCTCTTTGGGCCTCTAGAACATTTACATATCTCAATGCAATAAGCTTTCCTTTTGATTTATAGCAATCTTTTGCTCCTGTCCTTTTCTCAAGGTAAGCAATGAATTTTTTGCAATTCCATTGCCAAGCTAGACAATGAAGAGGAGAAAACATGTCAGCCACATGTATGTCCATCCCCATCACCAAAAAGACAGTGCACCGTAGATGTAGATGCTCAACAAATGCTTCTTGAACATCAATTTAACTTTCCTACTAAATTCTTTGATCAATTTTGTTAAGAAATGGTAACATGGGTCCCCAGTAGATTAAAAGGTACTCAATATAATTTTTCTAAAATTCGAAAACCATTTTTTTTCTATAGCTTTGGAATATTAATCACAGAAATATTAGTACCAACAGCAGATGAATGGAAAACTGGATAGGAATGTTTTAACTTCTTTCTGAGTTCAACAACTAAATTCACCTCACATTATTGAAAACTTATTCTGTGCCACTCATATAGGCAAATAAAATAATATCAACCCTCAAGAACCCATTTTCTGCCAGAAAAGAATCCGAAGTAGATTTAAGATTCCAACCATAAATTTGGTAAACATATTTGTATTCTCCGCCTCATAGATTGGGGCTCACTGTATCCTCCCATGGCAGAAAGGTAAAAGAGCTTTCTCAAGGTTCTTTTATAAGGGCACTAATCCCATTTATGGGGGAGGAACCCTCATGACCTAATCACCTCTGAAAGCCACACCTCTTAATACTACCACCTTGGGGAAGGACTAATATCATATTCATATATAGTGACTCATATTATACCAATATTTACCAATGATACATATTATACCAATATTTAAATGTGTATTGTATATAAACTCAGTTGTCACCTCTTGATATTTTGCATCATATATTCAGTTCACCCATATTAGTCCTGGCTGTTCAAACATTCCCCTCCAACCATCACCCCAGAGCTATTAAGTTTGCAGCTTCCTCTGCCTGGGATGCTCTTCCCCCAGATTTTCACACACCTGAGTCCTTAACTTGATTCAGAAACAATGTCCCCATCATGCTGCATTCCCTTTCCCCAATTTATTTTCCTTCATAAGACTTATTACTACCAACCATAAAATCAGATATCAATGTGATCACTGTTTTCATGGACTAGCTCCTCAATTAGTACCACATATGTGAGTAAGGACAGGAACTTTCTTCTGCTTGTTGCCATATTCTTAGCCCCTAAAACTGTACATGCTCAACAAATAAAAACACATCCCTATCTGCTTAGCTCAAAACAGAAGAGGGATTTTAAGCCAGTCATTTCATAACTTTTGAAAAAAAATTAAAGAAAATTTACCTGCATTTCCCACTGTTTGGGTGAATTTATTGTTTCCATTATAATAAAATTCTGACAGCTCTTCCCATATCAGTTAGTAGTATAATATTTGTTAAATACTGTGAAGCCCAACAATTAATAAAGCAGAAGAATTTTAATGAACTAACATTTGGCATGTAGGTATTTAATTTGTTTCCAGACGGTGATTACTTTAACAATTCTGCATATAGTGTATTGGGAGAACAGAGATAGGTATCCACTTTAATCTATCCATTGTGAGCAATTTTGCAGTCTTTTATAAGAGATACTGATTTAAATTCCAATTAATAAAGCACTAGGTCTGTTTAAGTGAACCCCTTGAAGAGAATTGGTCCCAAAGTATAGGGCCAAAGTCTACCTACATTCTAAGGATGACTTCCATTTTCAAATTATACTCACAGACACAGACAGGAATAAAAAGGAGCAATAAATTTCAAATCAGAATAACTGGGTCCCTGCCTTTGGCTCCTGACATAACAGTTGTTTAACCTGGGCAAGTCGGTCTCAGATTTCTGTCCCACTGATACAAATAACAACACCCACTGCTATATTGTTGCAGAAATTAATGTATTTAAAAAACACTTTGAAATCCATAGAGTGAGTGTTATTAAATATTTAGGACAATATCAGTGTAATAATGATAGTAATAATATTGACTTTTCCTCTCAATCACTGAAGAGGAATTCAAATCATAATGGTTAGTCATCTGACAAGGGAGAACACACTTCAATTTAAAAACAAACAGAAATGTTTCAAACTGTGTACTCAGAGCTAACTTTTTTAAAACATCCCACAAAAATAAGTAGACAAAAATTTCCTATGATGCCTCCAAGCCACTTTCAAAAGCAACTACAGTCAGGTATCACTTAACCACAGTGACAAGTTCTAAGAAATGCGTTGTTAGGCAATGGCATCATTGTGCAAACATTACACCGTGTACTTACACAAACCTAGATGGCTTACCCTGCCACACACGGAGGTTATATGGCATGGACTATTGTTGCAACCACCATAGTATATGTGGTCAACTGTTCACTGAAATGTCACTGTAAGAGGCATGATGGCACTAAAATTGCTACCAGACTAGTAAAATAACTCATCTGGCTTAAAAATAAAGAAATGTTCATCTTTGAAATCTAAGAAAGAAAAAAAAAAACTCCATTCACACAAACATAATAGAATGTACCTCAAAGGGGAAAAGGGTTTGGGGTTTCAGTCTTACCTTAAAAACATCTCAACTTAGGTACCTGGATAACATCTGGTTCCTCAAACTGAACCATCAATTTGTACTTTATCTTTTATCCCAGCATTATATCAGGCAAAAGAATGAAAGAAAATATCCCTAAAAGCAGCACATTTACATCCATCACAAAATGATATGCCGCTTCCCTCACAACCCAGAGTGCACTTAATGTAATCGAAGGGAGGAAAATGGTTTTCTCTTCTGTATTAAAAGGAATCGGAATATTTTTCTTTGCTTTTCAAAAAATACAACTGAAGGAGCCTACTGTTTCTCCAAGATGGAGAAACAAGAATTAGATCTACCTTCCTGCTGGAAACAACTAAAACTCAAACAAACTACACGAAACTGTGGCTTTCGCAACATTGAACGCGGATTAACAAAAGGACAGAGGTCCTTGAAAGATGAGAAACAAATGAGGTAAGCTCTGCAGGTGTTTCAGTGTGTGTGTTAAAGGGATATTCTGGGCCACAACACAGAGAAGGGGGATGCGAGAAAAGCTTGGTAATTAGCCTAAACTCAGAGTCCAGGGAGGAGAAGACAGGTAGAGTTCGCTAGGCAGAGTGTTAGGCAAAGAGAGTTGCACAGAGAACGTAAGAAGTCAACAGAATAGGCTCGGCGCCTGTGGCTCAATCAGCTAGGGCGCCAGCCACGTACACCTAAAGGTGGTGGGTTCGAATCCCCAGCCCGGTCCTGCCAAACAACAATCATGGCTGCAACCAAAAAATGGCCAGGCATTGTGGCGGGCGCCTGTGGTCCCAGCTACTTGGGAGGCGGAGGCAGGAGACTCGCTTGAGCCCAGGAGTTGGAGGTTGCTATGAGCTGTGA
>CAUYQV010106731.1:0-11347 GCA_963574575.1 Galagoides demidoff
GCGCCTGTGGTCCCAGCTACCTGGGAGGCTGAGGCAGGAGACTCGCTTGAGCCCAGGAGTTGGAGGTTGCTGTGAGCTGTGATGCCATGGCACTCTACCCAGGGGGATAGCTTGAGGCTCCGTCTCAAAAAAAAAAAAAAACTTGCTTTTGCTAGGCTGGGTGCAGTGGCTTATGCCTGTAATCTTAGTACTCTGGGAAGCTGAGGCAGGTGGATTGATTGAGCTTAGGAATTCAAGACTAGCCTGAGCAAGAGTGCTACCTAAGTCTACTAAAACTAGAAAAACTAGCTGAGCATTATGGCAGGCACCTGTAGTCCCAGTTACTGGGGAGGCTGAGGCAAGAGGATCACTTGAGCCCAGGAAGTGCAGGTTGCTATAAGCAATTGATGCAGGGTTTCTTCCACTCAGGATTGGACAACTACCTCCCATTTTTCAGGCCTGCACTGATTTTTCCTCTCTAAACTACACTCTCAGAAAACCCTCAGGAATATTTTTTCCCCTTGATCTGTTAAATACCTTCATTCAGTTGCCAATCAGCATTGAAGACTCAAAAGTCTCAGTGAAATGTAACTCCCAAAAAGCAGTATAAAAGCTAAACAAAAGACTCCCACAGGTATTTCCCACATGGAACTAACTGTCACCTCCCCCACCCCACCCCCATCACACCACCACACCACCCCCCACCCCCATGCTCTGGTACTTTTCATCTTTTCTCTATTCCATTCTATCCAATAAAAGCCTATCTTACCTCTGATCTCTGTGCTCCCTGAGTTCATTCTTCCAATCTCCAAGACTAAAGACCTATGGCAGGAAGAAATTTCCATTACACTATTATGCCCCAGCGCTCTACCTAGGGACACAGAATAAGACTCTGTCTCAAAACAAAACAAGAAAACAAAAACCAAAAAAAAAAAAAAAAAAAAGAATTTGCTTTTGTTGTTGGTCTGTTATGAGTAAAACTTGGCTGAATATAGCTTCAGATCAGAAGGTAGCTCTAACCATACAATTTCCTACTGTATTTTAGGCTACTTAAAGCTGACCAATGGCAAAGAACTCCCTAAAGAGTCAAACTATGTAGACAATTATTGGTATATGGTTTTTCATGTTTGTTTAGGTTCTAACAGCAGGTTTTGGGAACATCTCTGTAAAGAATGCATGATCTCTGTTGGAAGGTCTTCAGGAACATTACTTAAGTTAATATTCCAAAGGTTAAGGACCCACTTTTAAGGGCACTATTGTTTTAGATTTCATCTTTAGCCTTCTGTCATACTAATTTACAAACTGTCATCATTGATGCACATTAGTTGAGGGAGAAGAAACAGGAGACTGATTCATGAATTTTTTTATGTAAATTACTTAAATTGTGTATCCATAGTGAGAGGGAGAAAAATGTTAAAATAGCTTCTAATGAAGTTGGATTATTACATAGTAAATAAAAATGACTTATGTATTTAATGGAGATGAACTAAATCTAAAATAATTGAATTATGAAAAGGTGGAAAATGCTGAAAAATAAAAATAAATAATACCTGCTATTTCACCATTAAAAATAAATGTCTCACCTTAATGTTTCATCTTACATATTTTAATATCCATTTCTTACTGTAAAAATTTCAAACATGGCAGAAAAATATAAATGGTGAACATCTGTTTACCCATAACCAACATATATTCAGTAATTCTTGATATTTTGAGATATGTTTGATCTCTTTCTGTATTTTATGTTTTTATCTGATTTATTTGCAAATAGTTTGGAAACATAAATTTCCTTCTTTGAACTAAGCATAAATGACTATGTCTATGTAGGGCATTCTCTTCCGTAATCAAAATTTATTATCAGACCAAGAAGACTAAGGAAAAATTCCTACCAACAACTTATAGCTACTATTAAAATTGTTAAATTGTTTCACCAAATTTCTACTACATATGTTTTACTTTATTTTCAAACAAGCATCAAATTGAGGTTCACACTTTGAATTCACTTGTGTCTTTTTAAATTTTTTTTAATTTAAGAAAGTTCTAGCACCTAATTCTTTAATTGGCTTATCAAGTGACTCTTTTAAAAAGAGCTTATTTCTTTTACAGAAGTTTTAGATTCATAGCAAAATGAAGAGGAAAGAACAGATTTTACATAAACCCTGTGCTCCTATATATGCATAGCCTCTCTCATTATTAACATCCCCTACCCGAGTGGTACACTTGTTACAATCATGAATCTATACTGAAATAACATTGTGACCCCAAATTCATAGTTTATGGTAGGGTTCACTCTTGGTGTTGTACATTCTGTGGGTTTTGACAAATGTATGACATGTATTCACCATTATAGTATCATACAGAATAGTTTCACTATCCCCAAATCCTGTGAGCTCTGCCTGTTCATTCATTCTCCCCCCAGTCCCTGACAACCACAGATCTTTTTAACTGTCTCTAGTTTTCCTTTTGTCATGTAGTTGGAATTATGTAGTATGTAGCCTTTTCATGTTGACTTCTTTTACTCAGTAATATACACTTTAGTTTTCTCTGAGTCCTTTCATGGCTTGACAGCACACTTCCTTTTTGCATTGATATTCCATTATTCCATTGTCTAGACATTACTTGTCCATTCATCCACTGAAGGCTACCTTGGTTGCTTCCAAGTTCTGCCAATTATGAATAAAGTTAATATAGATACCATGTATAGGTTTTATGTGAACAAAAGTTTCAGCTCTTTTAGTAAACATGGAGGAGCATGATTGCTGGATTATTGTAAGAGCATGTTTTGTTAGAAACTACTGCCTTCTAAAGTGTCTACAATATTTTCCATTTGCACCAGTGCCTTGGTATGTTTTCTTGTACTAGAAGAGAATAATATAGATGTGATAATTCATAAAGAGATTTATTTGGCAGTTCTGGAGGTGAGGAAAGTTGGAGGGCTCCCTCTGGTGAGCGTCTTCTTGTGGCATCCTAACAGGGCAAAGGCATCAATCAGATGGTCAGGAAGGAAGCAGGTGCTTGACAGAGAAAGAGTGGGCCTAACTTCAATCTTTTATTATGAGGCCACTCCCTTGATAATTAACCTACTCTGATAATTAGGGTATTGATTTATTCATGAAGGTGCTGCTTAAAAGTCTTGTCTCTTAATACCATCATAATGACAATTAAATTTCAAGCTGAGTTTTAGAGGAGACATTCAAATCATAGAACCAGCAATGGGTCAGGGTTTCTGTCATTCCACAGACATATACAGAACATTCCATTGCAATAATACTAATTATATGTTCTTCTTATCAGCTTATGGATCATTCTCTAAAACTGATCATATCTTAGGGCATAAATCAAATCTCAACAAATTTAAAAGAATATAAATTAACTCTGTTTTTCTTTTCATTTTTTTCCAAATTAGATTCTCCTTAAGAACATTTTACTTGTTAATGCTCTTCTCTCTGGTGTCTGTATGGTTCTCTCTTACCATGTAAGCCTCTAGCTGCATATTGCTTTCTCGGAAATTTCTCACCCAATTACCATATTTAAAGTTGCCTCCTAGGAGTCACTCATTCTTAGAGGACTTTGCTTAATTTTCTTCAATGCTACAGTCACTATCCAAAGTTATGCTGTCTATTTATTTACTTGTTGATAAACTATCTTTTACACTAGAGTGTAAGCTTCACATGGGTAAGAGCCTTGACTTATCAAAGTTCTATCCCCAGTGCTTAGAGAGAAACCTACCAGCAATACATACTGAACAGACATAAGTCAATTGAATAAATACAAGGTGTACTATGTATTATCACTAGTTATTTCCTCTCTATCTGAATTGTCTTGCAAAGGTGTCCAACCTACTGGCCACTTGCTGATTTTGTGAGAACTTTTTTCTTATCTGTGTCTGATGCCAAGAAAAGTATACCCAGATTTATCTTTCTTTTTTCCTTCCTTCCTCCCCCCCTCCTTCCTTCCTTCCCTCCTGTGAGGCCCAAGACAACTCTAACTTTTTCAATGTGCAGCAGAGATAAAAATAAGGTTGAGCATCCATGAAGCTTCTTTACCTGCAGTATAATTGGCTGTCAAGATCTGTTCCCCATGATAGCTTCAGTAACAGAAGTTTGCAATATATACTAAATAGAAGGAGAGGTGCAACATCACTGTATTTTTTTAATTAAAAAAATGAAAGTAACAGATCTGTCTAGTGCTAAATCAACTTAAGTCTTGAGTACAACAAATTTAGTATTATACCTTAAACTTCTGAGGGCATAGTAGTCCCTCCTTATCTGTGGGGGCTAAGTTCTAAGACTCCCTTTGGATACCTGAAACCTCAGATAGTACTGAACTCTATATATACGATTTTTTTTGATCTGATAAGCAAGCCAGTTAACTATGTGACTAATGGATGGGTAGCGTATTCAGCATGGATGTGTCAAACAAAGGGACAATTTAGGATCTGAGAAGGACAGAGAAGGCAAAGTGGCAAAGCATGAGATTTGATCACACTATCCAGAAGAGTGTGCAATTTCAAGCTTATGAATTATTTATTTCTAAAATTCTTCATTTAATATTTTTGGACCTTGTTTGACCATGGGTAACTGAAGCTGTGGCAAGCAAAACCATGGGTAAAGGTGGATTACTGTATTTCTTAAAAAGTTGGAGAAAGATCAGATCAGGAAAGTAAAGCTCAAATAGGTATTTTTTGCTTGTGACTTGTGAAAACATGTATTTAAAAATTTCCCTGATTTTTCTTGCTGATCCAATCTATAGTCCTAGCCAGTAATTTTTGTAGAAGATTGGTTAACAAAAAGCCTCTAAACTCTTATTTTAAAAGTTTTGTACTTTCCTCTACCTATTTTGTACTTTCCTTTACCTATAATTTTTAGAAGAAAATGAAAGGTGACTATTGCTCAATCACTCTTTCTTACATAACATTACAAAGCAGAGCAACCAGAGGGAGCTGGGCCTCTACTCAGGGGCAGCCATGGGTGGAGCAGATCTGTGACAGAAAGGTGCAGGCCCCATGAGTAAGGGGCATGCCTGTAGTGATACCTACCCAGGTAGGGCAAGGTGGGGACTGAGGCAAGAATGCATGTGCCCAGATGTGGCATACTCCCAGGGCAGGGTTGAATCATAATTGCTGCTTTTGTGAGCCCAAGATGCACCTGGCCCCCAGTAGAACATAACCAGGACAAGAGTGTGGGCAGTAACAGCACCAGCCCAGGGTGAGGCTGGAACTGAGAGCCCATTGTGAGCTCTAATTGCGACCACCCCAATACAGAGTGCAGCGGAGACAGAGATGCCAGGTCCATGAGAATAGGCACTGCAGTGGAGGCAGAGGGCAGGGTTGAGTCACAGCTTCTGTGAATGCTTGCAGTGGAGCACAGCTGGGACAGATCACAAATTCTGGAACAATATAAGTGGCAGCAGCTTTAGCCTGGGGCAGGGCTGGAACTGAGTGCCACTCCCCAGCTTCCATTGAGCACTTAGGTAGTCAGAGTTCAACTCCCCCCTGCAGGTTGGTGGTGTACCCTGGTTGTGTTATATTGGAAGATTAGATTTTTCTCTTCCAGTTGTTGCCCATGGGGGGTTGGTGTGTCTTAGTTGCTTGTATTTCACCACAGCTGAGATTTCAACCCAGAGTCACTGATTCGCTAGGATTGGAAAGAGACCAGCTGAATACAAAACAGAGCCACCTAGCCCTACCACACCAAGCAGACCCCCAAAGTTTCAAGTTGTAGTTCTGTATGGGTCCTTTGCAAAGCTATAGGGGTAAAACTGCAGTCACTAGTCCTAGCTCTTTGGCAAAGGGCTGGTTAATTACAACCCCAGGAGCCCTCAATCCAATTTCACCTTACCTGCTCATCTACCCAAAAGGTGAAAAATAATCATGAGGCAGAATCAATGGAAAAACTCTGGTAACATGAATAATCAGAGTAGATCAACTCCCCCAAGGAATAATAAGGGTAACACATCAGAAATTACCTCATAAACAAATATGAGATGAGATGTCAGATATCAAGTTTAGAATTTGGATGGCAAATAAGATTAACAGAATGGAAGTAAAGTTAGAATTAGAAATTCTAGGAATAATTCAAAAGTTGTCTCAAGAATTCAATGAATTCAAAGACAAAATCACCAAAGATTTTGACACCTTTAGAAAAGAAGTTTCAGCCCTCTAAGATATGAGAAATACAGTATAATTCCTCAGTAACAGAATGGTGTAACCATAACAAAGGATATCTGACATTGAAGACAAAGCTTTTGAACACTCCCAAATGCTCAAAGAGGAAGAGAAGTGGAGATCAAAAATATGTCATTTTCTGAGAGCACTGTGGGACAACTCCAAAAAAGCAAACATTCACCTTATAGGAATTCCTGAAAGAGAAGAGGATGCTCCAATGGCCACAGATGCTCTATTCCAAGAGATAATCAAGGAGAACTTCCCAACCCAAACATGGCAAGAGATACTGAAATTCAGATAGCAGTTTCAGAACCCCAGCACAACTTAATCCAAATAAAGCATCCCCTAGACACATTATAACACTATAAAAAAAATTTAATAGTTAGTAATAATCTTTAATCAAATAATATTGCTATTGAATGCTACCACATAAAATTAGTGGTGATTCTTTACATGGTGAGAATAATTTCTCATCTCATTATAGTAGCAAGTTCCAGAAATGAGCACACATTATGTATTTATTGATACTAAAACAGGTGTTATTTTTATGTTTGTTTTGATGTGGTTTGTTTGACATAGTGTGAAAAAATAACTTTGAAATCCTTAGGTACAAATTATTATTTTTTTAATTAAATCATAGCTTTGTACATTAATGCAATCATAGGGTACAACATGCTGGTTTTACATACAATTTGAAATGCTTTCATCAAACTGGTCAACATCGCCTTCACTGCATTTTCTTAGTTATTGTGTTAAGACATTTATATTCTACATCTAATAAAGGTCACATGTACCCTTGTAAGATGCACCGTAGTTGTGGTTCTACCAATTACTCTCCCTCCACCCATCCTCCCCCTCCCCTCCCCTCCCTCTCCCCCTTCCCCTTCTTCAGCTATAATTGGGTTATAGCATTCATAAGAAAGCTATAAATTGGTTTCATAGTAAGACCAAGTACATTGGATACTTTTTCTTCCATTCTTGAGATACTTTGCTAAGAAGAATATGTTCCAGCTCTATCCATGTGAACATGTAAGAGGTAAAGTTTCCATCTTTCTCAAGGCTGCATACTATTCCATGGTGTACATATACCACAATTTATTGATCCATTCCTGGGTCGATGGGCATTTGGGCTTCTTCCATGACTTAGCAATTATGAACTGGGCTGCAATAAACATTATAGTAAATATGTCTTTGTTATAATGTGATTTTTGGTCTTCTGGATATATACCTAGTAGAGGAATTACAGGATCAAATGGCAGGTCTAGTTTTAGATCTCTAAGTCTTCTCCAAACATCTTTCCAAAAAGAATGTATTAGTTTGCATTCCCACCAGCAATGTAGAAGTATTCCCTTTTCCCCACATCCATGCCAACATCTCTGGCTTTGGAATTTTGTGATATGGGCTAATCTTACTGGAGTTAGATGATATCTCAAAGTAGTTTTGATTTGCTTTTCTCTGATGATTAAAGATGATGATAATTTTTTTCATGTATCTGTAGGCGTTGCACTTGTCTTCTTTAGAGAAGTTTCTCTTCAAGTCCCTTGCTCACCCTAAGATGGGATCACTTGTTCTTTTCTTGCTAATACATTTGAGTTCTCTGTGGATTCTGGTTATTAAACCTTTGTAGGAGATATAACCTGCAAGTATCTTCTCCCATTCTGAGGGCTGTCTGCTTGATTTACTTACTGTGTTCTTGGCTGTGCAGAAGCATTTTAGTTTGATCAGGTCACAGTAGTGTATTTTTGATGTTGTTTCAATTGTCTGGAAGGTACTCCTCATAAAATATTTGCCCAGGCTGATTTCTTCAAGAGTTTTCCCTGAACTTTCTTCTAGTACTTTTATAGTTTGGTGTCTCAAATTTAAATCTTTAATCCAGTGAGAGTCTATCTTAGTTAATAGTGAGAGGTGTGGTTCCAGTTTGTCTTCTACAGGTCGCCAGCCAGTTCACCCAGCACCATTTGTTAAATAGGGAATCTTTTACCCACTGAATATTTTTAATTGTCTTGTCAAAGATAAAATAATGGCGAATGGCTGGGTTCATCTCTTAGTTCTCTATTCTGTTCCAAATGTCCAACTCTCTGTTTTTGTGCCAGTACCATGCTGCTTTGATCACTATCAATTTATAGTATACTCTGAGGTCTGGTAGAGTAATTCTTCCTGCTTGTTTTTATTTCTGAGTAATGTTTAGGTACTAATTATTAATAAGATAACAATTATATTAGTCTGTCCCCCAGAGGGACAGAACCAATAGGAGAGATACATGATATAGATATTGCAATAGATACATATGCAGATGTAACAATAGATACAGATATAAATTTATCAATAGATATAGATAAATGATATAGATATGGACATTGAAAGGGAACTTAGGGGAATTGGCTCAAATGATTATGGAGGTTGAGAAGTCCCATGACAAGCTGTTTGAAAGATAGAGACCCTGGGATACTATAGCCTGACTCAGTTCAAGTCTATACACCCAAGAACCAGGGAAGCTGATGTTGTAACTCTCACTTTGAAGACAAACACCTGAGAATCTGGAAGGCTACTAGTGTAAGTCATTTAGTCCCATGACCGGAGAATCTGGAGTTCTGATATCTGAGACTGAGGAAGTGTGTATCCCAAATCCCAGAGAGAAAAATCAATTTGCCTTCTCTCTGTTTTTGTTCTATTCAGGCCCCCAAATGAGTAGATGGTACCTCCCCACTTAGTCCACTCAGACTCATGCCCTAATATTATGTAAACACTTATTCTTGGAATTCTTTAATCCAGTCAAGGAGACATCTAAAATTAACTATCATAAGAATATTTGCCTTTTTATAATAATATAGACTACACTAATACTAGTTCCACTATTAATTTTGTGCCAACTTAGCAGAAAGTAAAGCTTAGATAATTCAGTTATTTGACAAATAACATTAATATACTAAAATAGTTAGAAACTATATGGCATGAAAAAAAATGGTAAAGTCCCAATATATCTAGTTTTAGTGTTAGAGTGAATTGGGCTTAAAATCCAACTCTATCAGTCATAGCCATATCATGCTACAAAGATACAGTCAGTTGACATTAAAGTTCCATGTAGAATCTAGGAATCCCTGTCCAGGACTTGTGTTAGTACTCCATGAGGGGTGAAGTAAATAGCACTTGCGGGACCAAGGAGAGATCTTGTATAGCTACCTCAAAAGTGGGTAGCAAGTATTGAGTAGATGATTGTGAGAAATGCTTTATATGATTATCATAACCACAAATGAACATATTATATTGATTAAATTAGGTTAACACTAAGGTATCTCATATTATGTATTGTACCCTTACGTGTTGAGGAATAAGATGTCAGGTCTTCGTTCCCAGATTCTTGGTTCTCAGTACCAAAAAATAGTTACTGTTACCAAGTTTACAGAATGGGAGTGAATGAGCAGAGTAAAGTGCAAGCAGGTAAAGTGGCAAAGTTATATTAGAGATCAAAGCATAGTACATTCCAGAGAAAAAAATGGATTGCCAGCAAGTGGAGGAGGCACTGAATTTAACAAGATTTCTTCTTTTATGCTGATTCCCTAACTATAGGTTAAGTGGGAGTGGAATATACATTGTTTTGTTTGTTTGTTTTTAAATGGTGGAGAATTTCTAGAATTTGGAACCCTCACTTTTTCTAACATTCTAAGCCAATTTCCAGGAGTTGCCATGATCTTTGTAAACTGCCATGGCACTAAGGGGTGTGGTTTTTACTATATTAATGAAGGGTAGGTCATTTAGGGACACTGTTACTTCAAATGTGCACATGCTCCAAAGACCTTCTATCAAGGGCTTGATTGTGTCTCCACATTGAGGTTTCTCCGCCTCTTTCTGGTTGGTCAGTCCGTGGAGACATTCTATTGTAAATCAGACATCTTATTAGTCCTTGGGAACCCCCTTAACACATAATCTGTTCATTATTGAGGACTCTCTCCCTTGGGTCCTAATCAGATGTTCCCAAAGCAACCCAAATCAGTGTGACCACAGCTATCTGTCCATGTCAGAAAGTCCCTGAGACATTGTTACCCTCTATCTCAAGGCAATCTACCTGTAAGGTCTTGATTACCCCATTCCCCTGAAAACTCAGCATGGCAACTTAGGCCAGACTGACTCAAGCTAGTTCAAAATAGCACCTACCATCCACTCTGGTCATATTTAACCAACTGCTTAATCTGCCAGTACCACGTATACCCCCTACATCTAAGTGCCAAAGCAAATTCACTTCTAAAAATGTTATTTTTCAATGTGGCCACGTGGTGGCAGACTTTAACCAAACAAAGACCATGTTTCTTAACCTTTTACTATTTTATTTTTTTTAATGAGGTGTAACATCCAAAAATTTACAAAATTAAATTCAAAACAGGTACTATATGCTACTCATCTTTATAATTTCAAAACATGTAAGTAGACTTTTTGAGGTTAAGGAATAGGAATGGAAATTCTTGAACTAAACGGAGTTCTCTATCTGATAGAGTAAGTTTGCTATGTCTCAAAGGTTACTCTGTATGGTGGAAAAGAACACTTTTCCTTACACTGCATAGGTTTGTCTTCTGAACTTCTTTTTGACCAGATGGAGAAAGAATCAGCCTAATAGGAAAAATGCAATTATTTAATAAGAACGTAAGAATGTGAATATTGGGACCATAACATGGGAGGATGAATGTTTGTAGTTTCTGCCTTTACTACTTACTTTCCTGGATGATCTTGGAAAATATTTTAGTGTTCTTTATGTTAATTTTATCTGTAAAATGAAAATAATAGAAGAATTTGCTTCAGAGATTTCTTGTAAGAATTAAATACACGTGGAGATTACTTACAAGAGTATCTCCATATACTACATAAAAAACATGTAATACACAGTATTGCTATTGTTGCTATTAATTATCATTAACAAAAGGAAAGTAAAAAATGAAAGGCAACTAAGCTTATTACCTATACCTGAAAATTGAGATGATACCTTTACCGAGTAAACTTGATTTGCAGAACTTTTAGATAGTGAAGTATACCCGGAAAGATCACCTATATATCTGTCTAATGAGGGTACAAGTGAACTTTTCTAGAACTAGAATATAAATGTTTTGATACAATGACTAAGCAAATGACATGAAATTTATGTTAACCAACTTGATGAAAGTATTTCAAATTGTATATGAAAACAGTACAATGTACCCCATGTTTGCATTAATG
>CAUYQV010106732.1:0-13436 GCA_963574575.1 Galagoides demidoff
AAAAAAAAAAAAAAAAATCTGTTGCAAACCTCCGCATAAGTCCTGTGAACTGGGGAAAGAGAACATCACAGGCTCCTTATGGGCAGGAAAGAGGACATTGTCCCATCTGTCTAATAGCGGAGTGACTGGTTTAACTGTACCAGCCGTAACACACGAGGAAAGGGCTGCTTCTAATTGGAAGGGTCTGTGTCCGGGGCCAGTTGAAGGCATACCACATACCACTAAAAGGGAAAGGTAAACACAGCGTGAGTGAGAAAGATATAGGCAAAATAAATAAAATAATGATAGATTTTAAGAATTTTAAGAAACTGAATGATGATCTCAGAGCAGACACTTAAAATTCCAGCCACACTGGAGGCTGAGATGGGAGGATTCCTTGAGCCCAGGATGTTCAAAACCAGCTTGGGCAACATAGTGAGGCCTTCATCCATCTCAAAATACATATATTTTCTCTCTCTCTTTCCCTCCCTGTCTCCTTCCCTCCCTTTGTCCTCTCTTCCACATAAATGAAGCAGAACATCACTCTCGTTCAATAGTGTAGAGGACTGTGGCAAAAACTATAAAATAATTATAAGTTTAAAGAGATCTAGGAAACTTAATCTTTCTCTTAGAAAAGAATAACAAAATGAGAGTTAAAAAGTGCAAACGTATTAGGTCTCATTTAAAAAAAGGGAAATGAATACTGAGAAGTATTAAACTTTGTTTAAGAAATTAATATTTCAGTAACTACATTAAAATTTCAAATAAAATCATTAGAGTAGAAATAGAAAATTCCTCTATGGGAGTAAATGCAAAATTTATGTTTAGACTTGAAAATGTTGCATGGCGATTACATTTCTATGTTTAGCCTGTGCAATGTTTTGACTTAAGAGTTGGGGGAGGGAAACAGAAATAATCAATACACACGGCACCCAAAATAAACAAGAAAAAAGCATACCATAGAAAACTTTATCTGTCAACCAGAAGGCATGAGAGAAAGAAAAAACAATCAGAAAAAAGAGGCAAAGCACAATAACACGAGGTCTGACAATTAAGTTCCTAAATGCATCCCAGACAAAGGGCTCCATACCTCATTGCCAAATATCAGTACAAATGGCTTAGGGGAGTACTTAGAAGGGGACTATAGTAGTTTGAAGGTATACTTGTATTAAAATATGAATTATGTTGTCATATTTCTAAAAATGCATTGAAAATAGATTTTTTGAGACACAGTCTCCTTCTTTTGTCCTAGGCTAGAGTGCCATGGCACCATAGCTTATAGCAATCTCATACCTCTAGGTTCAAGCAATCCTCTTTTCAACCTCCCAAGCAGCTAGGACAAAAGGTGCATGCCACCACACCTGGCTAAGAGTCTCACTCTTGCTCAGGCTGGTCTGGAACTCCTGAGCTCAAGTGATCTACCGCCTAAGCCTCCCAGAGTGCTAGGATGACAGGTGTGAGCCACTGCACCTGGCCTAAAATATATTTTGTTAAAATATGTTTAAATGATGAGGGAGACCTTTACCAAAAATACTATGAAACTTCACTGTAAGACAGTAAAGATGAACTGTATATATGTATATATGATTCATGTTCATGATTGAGAAGAATCTATATTGTAGCAATAACTATTCACTCCAAATTATTATAACTATCCAAAGAAATTTCACTAAAATTTTATGTAAGCTTTTCATAAAAATTCACAAACTGATCTTAAATATCAAATGACAAGGCAAAGATGCAATAATAGCCAAGAATGTCTAATAGCCAAGTGGAAGAGTTGGAAGGAGGAGATAGATGCAGAGAAGTTGAAAGAGAAATGTAATGGGCCTATCAGATTTGGGAAAACCATCCCCTTAAACATCAAGACATTATAGTCATAGAAATTGAGGATACATGTAATATTATTTATAGTCTATGATGATGCTACTTAAATCAAATAAGAGAATAGAAAGCCTAGAAATGTACTCGTATGGATGAGGATTTGACATGATAAATCAGTAAGGGGAGAAGATTACATGGTATTTGAGAATTCAGGAAATCAGAATATTTATCCTTGCTTTCTATGATTTCTGAAAATAAAGCTTTATTAATTTAAAAACTTAAACGCGAAAGTCAGGACTTTAACACTTTTAGAAATTCTAGAGGAAACACATATATGGATAGGAAGAGAATTCTCAAAAGTAAAAGGCAAACTTTATAGAAGAAAATAATGGAAAATAGAATTTTATAACCTTGGACTATAAGTGGATTTCTTAACAAGATTCAAAAAGCACAAAGCATAATGTTGCTGATGAATTTTATTACAAATTACAAGATACTCTAAATAAAAAATTTTCAAAACAACAAATAGACTAGAAGATATTTTCAAAGTATACACCTTATAAAGTATGTTTATTCTAATACTATTAAACAGGGAATACATAAGGTAGTCTTTAATGATTAAAATATTAAGACTACATTTAAGTTGCAAAGTTGAATTTTCATAAATAAGATTACTATTGAGATAAAGCTAGATACCCCAAACCCTTTCAAGTATTATATGAAAGTGATGTAGACTAAATTGGTTGAAAGGAAAGTCCTAAAGGCAAATCACGAATTCACATTAAGACTTCCTGGGAATCAAGAGATTTCTTAAGTTAGTAATCTGTTACATATCTTAAAAGGTTGGCTTCAATGGCTTCAAGCTACAGTAGAAATTAAAATAATACGATTTTAGAAGGTAGCATTTAACATTGAGATACTGGGATATTACATGGGAAACATGGTAATAAATGTCGATAAAGTAATAAAATACTTTTACATGCCCTATAAAATAGCAACCATTATTCTCAGAATCCAAAGTCACTTATTAGCTAAGATATGGGGATATATTTTCTCTAGTTAAACAATAAAGTAGAGTCCTCCTCCAGATTGGTCATAGACAAAGTGGGCATCAGGCAAAAAGGAAAGATACAATGTCTGGAGCAATTGCATTTCAGATTGCTTTCATAACAAACTACTACCAAATATTACGGTTCCATCGCTCACCAAAAGCCTATCTTCTTAAAATTCCAATACCCAATAATCTTATTTTCTATGATCCATACACTTCTTATAAATGTAAGATATCAGTTGAAGCATCATCAGTCAAAGCAAAGCAAAAACAAATTACCTGTCTCACATAAAGTATTTGCAGCTTGGTTTCCTGAACCACCCGTTCAGCCAAGAGCATTGCTAAGCATCCACTTGCAGGACCCGCTCCTGCAGCTCCAGGAGCTTTTCCACATTTCATTCTCCAGGCCTCCAAGTATGTTTTTCATGTTAATAAGTAGAGTATTTTCATCTGAAATTTATGTCTAGAAGAGTGTTTTGGAAGCAGCACATAGACTTCCAACAAGTGAAGTTTGTTACCAAAATTTATGGCAGGGTATCACGGCATCTTCCTCATTATGTACGGCACAAGAGTAACATACTCTAATTCAGTGGTTATGCTAGTTTGTCTTCTCGAGACATTTTGACGATGAAAGTGATAGATGTCTTAAATACCACATACAGATTCAAGCTGTTGTACTGCATATGAAATAAAGACTCTGACAGCAATCCTAGGCTTTTTTATCTTACACATATCAAATGGAAGCACAGATGAATCTTGCAAAGTCGTTTTAGCAGGTCTCTCAGAGAAGACACGTGTGCGATTCTAAAACTTGTGTCTTTAATTTACACTTTCAAAGATACACTTTTAAAGATAGGGGAATCCCCATCCCTTTTAGACAGTTTTGCTTAGAACACCACTGATCTCTGTAAGTGTACTATTTCAAACTTCTTCTTACCCTTGTATTACATAGTAATTCCCATGATTCTAACAATGGAAAGTGACCAACACTACCTACCTACCCAACATACTAAGACTATTCATGTAGTTATGAGATAACAGGAAGTAATTAAACAGATAATTAAGAAAACACATAAGGTAACTGAACATATAAACTATTTGTTTCTAACTTAACTCACAAAACCAGTTATTGCATGTATTAAGTGATCTACATAAAATCACTTTGTACTTTGCTTTCTAATGTGTAATGTATAGAGAGGTCCAAGAGAAATGTGAAATTCAGATACACTGCCCATTTTTCATAAGCCACTTAGGATTGTATCCACTTATAAAAACATTTATATTGTCTTTAATATAATTATTATGACAAGTAAAGAAAGAAGACTATACAGAATACACACATATGTACCCCTTAGAATTCTCTTAATATTAAAAACTTACCATTTGTGGCTCAAAGGAGTAGGGTACTGGCCCCATATGCTGGAGGTGGCGGGTTCAAATCTGACCCCAGCCAAAAATAAAAACTTACTATAAAAAGAAGATATATGTAACTATTATTGAATTGATTTTAGAATAGTTTGTAACACCTATATATTAAATCTAAAAAATACAAAAGAAAGCTATTTTCTTTTTTTTTTTTTTTTGGCTGGGGCTGGGTTTGAACCCGCCACCTCCAGCATATGGGGCCAGCGCCCTACTCCTTTAAGCCACAGGCGCCACCCAAAAGCCACTTTATTGGACACTATTATATAACAGAGCTGTGATGAACAATTGTAACTGATATACATACTATTTTATTCATAGTAATAATGACAAGGCCAATATTACCGAATGTCCATCATAAGGTAGAAGCTCGACTTCACAGTCAAGGACATATTTTCTCTTCACTGCAACCATTTTGGAATTTTCCTTTTTCCCTGATTTTTCAAAATTCCAGATTAATGTGAGGATACAAATGACCAAATCACGATATTTGAATTGGTTGGTTAGAACCCCTCTTATGGCTACGTCCTGCGCCAAAAGGTGTAACACACATTGCTACATCGTGTCCATTCAGTGCTTTTACCTTAATTTTAAAATTATAGACATAGGAACTTGAGAAGGTCATAAACCTAGAAACCCCCAGATAGTAATATGAACCCACATTTGTCTGACTCCAAAATCCCCCAATAACTTAGTTCAGGTGCTAATTTTTTTTTTTTTCAGTTTTTGGCCAGGGCTGGGTTTGAACCCACCACCTCCGGCATGTGGGGCAGACACCCTACTCCTTTGAGCCACAGGCACTGCCCCCAGGTGCTATTCTTAATTGCTAGGGATTGTAGATACATTAGCTACATCTCAAAATTCTCAAGCTTTCTTAAAACAAGTAAATCTTTCTAAAACTTCAATATTCAATCAGTCTGTATAGAATAAACAGAAAATGACATCAATCATAACAGAATAAGCATGAAATAAAAATATTTATTAAGGGATTCCTACCAATAAAATGCTTGCAGAAAACACAAAATGAGGCATCCCTCCCTCACATTGTTCTCTCTTTTTCAGTGGGATAGATCAAGTGCGCATATAATTTCAGGACTCAGAAGAACTGAATGGGTGCTGCAAGGCAGGCACAAATTGTGACTGGCATTCAGAGGAAAGAGATAAGTGAAAAGGGGAGGAATCACCAATCAGAGCTGGATCTCGAAGCATCGAGTTGGAGAGAGGGTGGGGATGAAGCATTAGCTAGAGTCTCTTGTCTTTTGTTTATAATCTGCTCAGAGAGGCTTGGCACTTGTGGCTCAATCAGCTAAGGCACCAGCCACGTACACCTAAAATGGTGGGTTCGAATCCCCAGCCCGGCCCGCCAAACAACAATGACGGCTGCAACCAAAAAATAGCTGGGCGTTGTGGCGGGCGCCTGTGGTCCCAGCTACTTGGGAGGCAGAGGCAGGAGACTCGCTTGAACCTAGGAGTTGGAAGTTGCTATGAGCTGTGATGCCATGGCACTCTACCCAGGGGGATAGCTTGAGGCTCCGTCTCAAAAAAAAAAAAAATCTGCTCAGAGAAAAACATATTCTTCTAGCTAAATATTTTCTGAAAAGCATATTATGGAAGGGAACAAAAACATTAATTCTTCAAAGGCTAACTCAACTCAGTCTCATGGAAATGATTTTTGAGTTCAGAAGGAAGGCTATCCATTATCATACACATAAGGAAAACTATACTCAGTTCTAAGCCACCTTCTTGGCAAGCAAATTCAGAATATAATTTCATTCTTGGCTTGTGGCCTTTAACCAGTTGGTCAGATGATTACTGCCCTAAATCCACAGCCTCAGACTAAGCAATGCATTTTGTACTGGTTTGGATATTCTCACACCTGGAGAATTTGTGCATACTTCCCTGGAACTGAGCTAGGTTATACAAAATGTTAATAGATTCCGATAATTAAAAAGTGCATAGGGAATGTTCTAGTTAAAGAGAGTTGCATCTGCAAAGCTGTGAAAATTAGAGCCAATAAGAAACCCTCAGAAATTAGGCATGTTCCAGGTTAACTGGAGTATACATATTTTTAAGGCAGAGGACACATTTCAGGGAGTGCTTTTAATTTAGATTATAAAAGCTTTGAAAATCAAGTTGGCGGGCTTTTTATTCTTTATTGAATGAAAAAGCTTACTCATTTAATTCTTATAATAACCTTATCAAGTGGGTTTTCTTATTATATCTATTTTATGGAGGATAAAATTGAAGTACGGAGAGGTTATCTAATTTGAAGTCATCTTGCTTGGAAATGAAAGAGCCAGCATTCTGACTTACATAAGTTTACTATGGCTTTTCTTCCTAGAAAATAACCTTGATAGAGCTGGGTTTAGCATGAAGAACTCATGCATCCTCTGTGAGATATGGAGAGATGAAAATGTCATCGTCCTGTTATTAAATAAAAATACGGGACAGAGAAATGAAGGCGTTTTAATTCCAGGGTGAAGGTTCATTGACAGAACTTCTGTTCCATATTCAATGATGAAGTAGTTGGGTTCCCAAGAAAGAGTTAAACTAAAGCATATAATTGCCAAATACAGACATTCCTCAGAGATACTGGGAATTCAGTTCTAGGGACACACTTTTTCCTGGTTTCCCAGTGCATATAAAATGATGTTTATGCTAAAAAGCAGTTCTCTGTGCTGTGCGATGCTTTTTGACAGAATTTTACCCACTGTGGTTCTTTCAGATTTGGAATTAATCCTTTCAAACCATGCCTCTGCTTTTTCACTAAGTTTATGTAATATCCCCAATTCACTGTTCTCATTTCAACAACGTCCACGGCATTTCCACCAGTAACTGATTCCTTCTCAAGAAACCCCTTCCTCCTCACTCAGCCCAGAGTGACTTCTCCACCCGCTTCATCATGAGTACTTAGAGGTTCAGGGACATCTTCAGGCTTCACTTTAGAAGTTCCAGTTCCTTTGCTATTTCCACCACATCTATAGTTACTTCCTCCACTAAAGTATTAAAGCCTTCAAGGTCATCCATGAGGATTAAAACCAACTTCTTTGAAATTTCTGTAAATAATGTTGATATTCTAACCTTACATGCATCATAAGTGTTTTTAATGATATGAGGATGGCAAATCCTTTGCAGGAAGTTTTAAATTTGACTTTCTGAGGTCCTTTAGAGGAACCATTATCAATAGCAGCTATCGCTTATGAAATGTGTTTCTTGAATAATGAGACCTTGCAGTCCAAACTCCTAATTGACCTGTGTGCTGTCGATGGATGTTGTGCTGGTGCACATGACAACAACATGCATCTCCTGCTCATCTCCATCAGCGTTCTGGGGTGACGAGTTGAATTCTCGGGGAGTAATAATATTTTAAATGGACTCCTTTCCAATCAGTAGGTCTCAACTTAAAGCAGTCAGTCAACCTTACTGTAAATAGATGTTTAGTCATCCAGACTTTGTTGTTCCACTGACGGAGCCCAGGCATGGAGATACAGCACAACTCTTAAAGTCTCTGGGATTCCCAGACAGTAAACGCACCTTGGCTTCATCTTAAAGTCATCGGCTGCATTAGTCCCTGACAAGAGAATCAGCCTGTCCTTTGAAGCTGATGTTAATAACATTTCTTCTAATGGAAGCCAGTTTCTTCTACATCGAAATTCTTTTGCGACTTAGTGTTGCCACCTTCATCAATCACCTTAGCTAGATCTTCTGAATAATTGGCTGCAGATTCTACATCAGCACTTGCAATAGAGTGCAATTCATCTGTTCCCATGAATGCTTAGAGACAATTGTAGGGTTATTAACTGGCCTCATACAAATAGGCAAGTCAGGGAAGAGGAACAGAGTTAGAGGAATGGCCAGAGGCCCAGGCATCCTCAAACCACGGCCCACAGGTCACATGTGGCCCACTGAGGACATTTATCCAGCCTGCCAGGTGTTTTTTGCCACTGCTGCCTATCCTGCCTAGCAGCCAACTCGTACCAGGGCCCATAGTCCAGCCCTCCACTGGTCTGAGGGATCTGGCCCCCTGTTTAAAAAGTTTGAGGACTCCTGGGCCAGATGATGGAGCAGTCACAGCACACACATTTAACAATTAAGCTTGCTGGTCTTCTCTGAATGTGGTTTAAAATAATCAAAAGTGTACCATCAAAGGTCTTGATCCCAGATCATCATAACAGACATGATAACAATGATAAAGTTTGAGATATCATGGGAATTACTAAAATGTGACACAGAAATATGAAGTCACCACGTATCGATGAAAAAACAGCACTAATAGATTGGCTTGACACAGGGTTGCTATAATCCTTTCATTTGTAAAAAAAAAAAAAAAATTGCATACCCTCAAAGTGTAATGAAGCAACACGCAATAAAAGAGGGAATATTGTGTTATTTAAAAAGATTATTTAATGTTACAGTTGAAACAAACATAAAACTATGCTTTCCCTACCTCTAAATAGATTGATGAATTAAGTTTCTTAAAATAAGAGATACTTTTTCATGATAGAAAATACCACCCAATCTATTATTTCTTATAATTCTTGTGCATATTACAAGTAAAGACCAAGGTAATGTTGTGTGCATTATCTAAAATATACTTTTATATTTTATTTCCCTACGTAGAGAATAAATTCCAAGATGGCAGGGATACAGGAAATGAAGGTAACATATTTACAGGTACCTGAATCACACATATCAGCTGAACTTGAAGTATTGAATAACATAACAGAAGCTTTTAATAGAACACACATATTTTAGGACAAACAAAAATTAAGGCACAGTATGTGAGGGAGATGGCCAAGGTACAGGGGAAGGAAGAAGGTGGAGAATTTCTTATTTGTAATCAAACAGAAAACCCTACACTTCTTTCTTCAAATCAGCAGAATTTCCTTACACTATTGTGAATTGGTATGTTTTGCTATTCCAACGAGTCAAAATTAAGTACTAAAAAAGTACGGCCACTGCAGTAAGAAAATACATTTTCCTCGGGCATAGAGGGCATAGACATAGAATTGACAGACCTTGTTCTTATTTAACATTTCAGTGTCCATTGATTTTTAACTTGATTTAACCATGGTGCCTTCCCTTTCACATGGAAGAAGTTAAAATACTTTGCTGTTTTATTTGAGAGAGTACTTTAGACAGACTAAGACAACAGTTGAACACATCTACTGAAGTGGAGAGGCCGTGGGCTTGGATTCTGAGAGTAGGGGTTTCGGAAACCTTCTGCCTTGACCAGGATGGAAATGCCCCAGTGTCTAGGAGCCTGGATGGTTCTATTGTACCACCTGTCTCCTGGGATCCCTGAGAAAGATTAAATGAGCAAACATACAAAAGCAGTTTCTGAAGGACCTCATAGATATAAAGCTCTTAAATTCAGAAGACTACTATTTTATACAGGGTACCCTGATTAAAAATGAGATTTAAAGTCAGAAGCTAGAATGGTTATACCCGGTTGTGTGAATTACTGAATGTTTGGTCATGGGCCTTTGATAGCTCATCCAAAATATCCCTTCATTCCCCACAAAATTAAGACAATCTACTCCGTGCCTGTCTACAAGAAACTAGATATCAAATTAGATACCACATGGGAAGTAGAAAAGCAGTTCAAATTTGGTATAATTAATTCCAAATAGCATTCCCAAAATACTTCTCAAAATTCAAGAATAAGGGCAAAAAAATTTAGCAATTAAAATTCAATCTATTAATCAACTAGACTACCCTCCTGCTTTCACAGAGCAATTTAGTCCCTTGCATTTAATTAGAATTATGCAGTTACTTACTACATGCTAAGAGTCTTTCTCATTTAAAGTTTGTAATTTTTGACATCTGCTATCCCAGACTTTAAATCAGAACACAGGTAAGTGAAGGCATTGTGTCTATTCAGTTTAAATAATCAACTCTTCCTTTATGTTCTGGAAAGTACTTACCCTATAAGCCTTCAACTTCTATGACTTCCCATTGTGTCCTCTTATTTATAATTAGTCCTTGTGACATCCTTACTCTATTCTTTTCAAGTGGTTTTTCCTCTGTCTAGAAGCCTTGTCTTTCTTTTACCTTTTATCATGGCACTTCCTATCCTGTAGTGAAATGGCCTATTTGTATGTAGATCCCTTACTGGACAGAGAAGACCTTGTTCATCTCTGTACTTTGATCCTAGTTACATATTTAATAAGTGCTGAATTGAACCAATAAAAAAAATCAAGACAATCTTTGATCTCTGGAACATGTGCAACAGTCTGGGTCAACTGCTATATGATTACAGCTGTCTGGGAACCCTCCATAGCATCAGACAACTAGTGGATGGATATCCTACAGCCTAGGTGCCCAGCACTTAAGGTAGATTCTACTCAAACAACAAACAACATCACTGTAAAGCATTCAGCAACTTCCAGAGATGTCTTTCTGTCAAGCAACTAAGCTTAGCCTTAGCGCTTCAACATGCCCAAATCTCAAGATTTGCAAACAGTTATAATGCCATTCTTGACACAGTTGTTTTGTTTTTAAGGCTGTTTCTAATCATGTTCCACAAAGTAAATTCCCAGTTTCTCAGTAAAAATATATTCACCAATATAAAAGAGACAGAATACAATCTCTCCTTGTGAGCTGGCCCAACCCCTGTCATGTTTAATAAATTACTTCCCGGAGACAAATGTGACTCATTGCTTCCTACCTGGTTTGCTGGTCCCTGGCAATTTTTAGAACCCTCAGATGGAATAACAGGTTGTATTTTCCAAGCATGGTGATACACATCAGTGTAAATCACACACACACACACACTCTCTCTCTCTCCTTCTTGCTTATACCTATTAAAATCCAATATTGGAAATCCTCCAATGAAATACGATGTCTGTATTTCCTTCTCTTTAATCCTGGATGGAGCATTGTAACCACGTCTGCCAATAAAATGCAGAGGAAGCAATGCTGCATGACTTCTGAGGTAGGATATAAAAGGCAAAATGACTTCAGCTTGGCTCAGCCTCTAACTTGGGACACTTGTTCTTGGAAGCCAGCCACCATGTTGTAAGGAAGCCCAGGCAACATGAAAATGGCCCACGTGGCCCTTCCAATCAAAATCCACAGCAGACCCTCCCCCCTAGATCTGTGATGAGTAAGACTACAGACAATTTTAACCCACAGAAACCATGAGAAATAACAGGCGATTACTGCCGTTTTAAGCCACCTTGTTTTAGAACGATTTGTTGTGCAGCAATAGATAAGCAATATAGATCAGGCAGGCTGCCCAGCTTCTGGATTATCCATTTATAACCAGCCTTAAGGCTGCCTGAGACCTCTCATACTCTCTGGGCAATATTTTATTGATGGACTATCTAAAAATAACCACTCTGAAATTCACCTTCCTATAGCAAATATTACCATTATGAATGTAATAAGAAAATCATTCAGAAATTGCTATACCCAACTCCTGTTTGACAAAAGCTTCCAGATCATTTCTTTAAAGTCATTCACAATTTCATACTTCCCAACCTATGTTTCAAACACATTTCTCCAGCAGAGTTTGAAGAATAAAGTTTGTTGTTTTTAGTTTTTTTTAATTTATTTACTTTTGTTTTTAATGACATGTGAATTTTTTTGGTAGAAAATGCAGAGTACTATAAACCACAGTCCTAATTATTCCTGTTAAATCACAATGAGGACTTAGTGCATTTATTTGAATTTAAGTTTCTCTATGTAAATCCTTGGTACCATTCAAAATCTTTGACGTAGGAGAATATCTGCCAGAAACACAGTTTTGTTCATGTAATTTTCACTCTTTAAATTTTATTCCCCACCACCCTTTAACCCCTCACCTCCCAGTCACTCATCAAGAAAGTCTACCACAGCTACCACAAAGCTTTCCTAAACATGTCAATTGAAATATCTTTACCCCAATCGACTATACAACATACTTCTGATGGCTACATAAATCAGTTCCCTCTCTGAATTATTATTCGCTTTTTCATATATGCTTCAGTTTTCCCATCTGGAAAATGGGAATAACAATTGTATCTAAATCCTGAGATGGCTGTAAGAACTAAATGAAAATATAAGCACTTAATAAGTTGAGCTATAATTATTATTATATTTATAGCTTATCTTCACAATGGCATTCAACCTCTTTCTGAGCAGGTTCTTTATTTTACCCCACCGTTGTGTCTGGCCAAACATTTAATACCCATGATAGGTGATTATCCGCAGTTAGACGAGGTCAGGACGTCAATCCTGCATATTATTCATTTGAAGGAAAAATAGAAAAATATTCAAATTCAGGGGATGACTATAATTTACAACACATCCACAAAGGTAGAAAAAAATAATCTTCCTACACACTATTCCACATAGAATTTGCTAATTCTGAAAGAAACATATGCAAATTCAGAAAGCCAAGTAATGATAGTATAACTAGATCAAGAAACACAATTTTAGAAACTAGAACCACATCACCCAGTTTCTCTCAATTCAAAGGTATACAAGATAGAAAATAAAGTAAGCTTTGGCAATCTCTCCGGACTCAGGACAGAGAGGTTAACAGATGATTTTGACAACCAGGTCCCTTTTGGGGATTATATTGGAGTAACACGATGAGAGAATGAATCCTCAGTAATCTGAAGGTGATGAGGAGAGACATGAAACAAAATCTCTGTGAAAATAGTGCTTGTGCTGCCAGAAAGCAAATCTCCATGTAAATGTTTTTAATCTGTATCATATAAAGTTTACTTGGAAAAGATAAGAAAGAATTACCAAAAAAAAAAAAAATCCATTATAGTTGTAGGATACAACCGGATTGGGATTCTAAGATCCTGAGTCATAGGAAAAATATCATCAAGGTGCTTGATCTTAATAGCTGATAATATACAAGGAAAATGACAAAGTAAAGGGTAAAAGGTCTAGAATTTAATGGTTTGTAACATTTATTTCCATTTGTAGTCGGGCTATACAAGAGGGCACTGTAATACACCAGTCCTGAAATTAAAAATAAAAAATTCTGTTGGCTCGGCGCCTGTGGCTGAATCGGCTGGGGCGCCAGCCACGTACACCTAAGGTGGCAGGTTCAAATCCCCAGCCCGGACCGGCCAAACAACAATGATGGCTGCAACCAAAAAATGGCCGGGCGTTGTGGCGGGCGCCTGTGGTCCCAGCTACTTGGGAGGCCGAGGCAGGA
>CAUYQV010106734.1:0-13616 GCA_963574575.1 Galagoides demidoff
TCTCCTGCCTCAGCCTCCCAAGTAGCTGGGACCACAGGCGCCCGCCACAACGCCCGGCCATTTTTTGGTTGCAGCCATCATTGTTGTTTGGCGGGCCCGGACTGGGGATTTGAACCCGCCACCTTAGGTGTATGTGGCTGGCGCCTTAGCCGATTGAGCCACAGGCGCTGAGCCTTGTCAAGACAATTTTTAAGGTTTTCATTTCTTGGGAAAGTTTTTGACAATGCAGGAATGAAAAAGATTAGTCTTACTCCTAGAACTTTAAAGAATCTTGCCAGAAATTTACCAGACTGAGCCAGAGATGATACTGGACTTTGGATTCTTGATCCCCAAGTCTATAGAAATTGACGTGCGATTGGACAGATTCAGACAGGCAATCTTTTTTTTTTTTGAGATGGAGTCTCAAGCTATCCCCCTGGGTAGAGTGCCATGGCATCACAGCTCATAGCAACCTCCAACTCTTGGGCTCAAGCAAGTCTCCTGCCTCTGCCTCCCAAGTAGCTGGGACCACAGGCGCCCGCCACAACGCCCGGCCATTTTTTTTTTTTTTTGGTTGCAGCCATCGTTGTTTTTTGGCGGGCCCGGGCTGGGGATTCGAACCTGCCACCTTAGGTGTATGTGGCTGGAGCCTTAGCTGATTGAACCACAGGTGCCAAGCCTGGACAGGCAAATCTTTACTGGAGCTTTTACTCAAGCAAAAGGAAGACATCACTAGTTAAGAGGGCAGGCAGACTACTCTCCAAACAAGAGGCTGGGAGACTATTGTGGGGTTGTAAAGAAGGAAGCAGGTGCCAGCTCTGAAGTCATCATATGGAGGGGCAGCCGTGCAGTTTGGCAGTCTTGCTTCTTCATGCATCATATGAATGATATCCACTTCTGGGTATCATTTTTAGCATTAAAATGAAGTTACAGGCCCAGCACGTGTGGCTCCAGCGGCTAAGGCATCAGCCACATATACCTGAGCTGGTGGGTCCGAATCCAGCCCAGACCCACCAAAGAACAATGACGGCTGCAATGAAAAAATAACTGGGCGTTGTGGCAGACGCCTGTAGTCCCAGCTACTTGGGAGGTGGAGGCAGGAGAATCGCTTGAGCCCAGGAGTTGGAGGTCGCTGTGAGCTGTGATGCTACAGTGCTCTAGCCAGGGTCTGTCACTTGAGGCTCTGTCTCAAAATAAATAAATAAATAAATAAATAAATAAATAAATAAATAAATGAATGAGTGAATGAATAAATAAATAAATAAATAAAATGAGGTTATAATGAAGGAAAAATCAGGCTAAGGTCAGTGCAAGGGTCCATTTTGGTTTGAGATGGTTAAATCCAGAGAGGTCTGGTTCCTTATCAACTGGTGTCAGCATCTTGCTTCAATGGTCTTGGAAGACATGACTCAAGGGACAGATGGTTTGGACCCCTCTTTATGTGGTATGGACTGAATTCCAGTGGCTAGGAGGTCCTTTTTTTTTTTTTTTTTGCTTTTCTACAGTTAATTAGGCTGATTAGAAGTGAGGCAGCACCATTGCTATACTGCCTCTGAGGGGCTGTCCCTTGTTGAAGTTTCAGAGGTGTCCAGGTAACATGCAAATGTCACGGTGGCAGAAAGACCAGAAAATTAGATCCTAGGGTACAAGTGAATCTTTCTATGAGCAGAATATGAACGTTTTAACACAATAACTAAGAAAATGACATGAAAGCTATGTTAACCAGTTTGATGGAAGTGTTTCGGATTGTGTGTGAAAACATCATACTGTACCCCAGAAGTTCATTAATGTACACAGTTACCATTCAATAAAAAAAAAAAAGAAGAAGAAGATTAGATCCTTAATTTGTATGTAGTTTTGTGTTGTTACTGGGATTTCCATAATTATTTCTACCATATATAAATTGATAAAATACTAGGAAAGGAAAAGTGCTCAGGTTTTAATTATTCTGGGAGACTTTAGAACAGTCACCAGCAAATGAATTTTTCTTTAGCCCTTTCTGTACTTTGCTATAGAGAAATCACAAGCCTCATAGCTCAGGGCAGGGCAGCCAAAGAATCACTGGTATTTGAGGCAGCTTCCTCTAGTTGAGCTTAGTTTAGTAAACATATACAATTGATGACTTTGACTCAGACGCTGAGGATACAAAAACAAACCCCAGCCTGTGAGATCTTTGGCTCACATGACAACTGGGAATATTCCTGCAGTCAGAGGATGGAGCTGCCTCCTTCCTCTGGGGGAGCTGAGAGGAACCTCATCTTGGGGGACCAAGCCTTTTAAAATTAGCAAGGTATGTCTATTTGGGCAAAAACTGTCTCGAAACATTGGGACAATGTCATGGGTTGAACTGTGTTATTCCCCACTCCTCCCACCCTAAGTCATAAGTTACAACAATTCTACTCCCAATACCTCAGAATGTGACCATTTTTGGAGATGGAGTTTTTATAGGGGTAATTAAGGCAAAATGAAGCTTTTAGGGTGGCCCTAGTCCAATATGACTTATGTCCTTATAAAAAGGGGAAATTTGGACACTGACACAGAGGGAAGACACAGTGAAGATCCAGAGAGAAGATGGCCATCTCCAAGTTCAGGAGAGAGGCTGGGACAGATTCTCTCTGAGTCCCAAGGAGGAACCCAGCCTGCTGACACGACCATGGTCTTGGACTTCCAGTCCACGGGACTGGAGTCCTTTGTTATAGCAGCCCTAGAAAACTGATACAAATGTCAAGAATCACAATCATTCTTCTTGGGTTTTTATTTTTTTTTATTTTTTGTTTTATTTATTTATTTATTTATTTGAGATGGAGCCTCAAGCTATCCCCCTGGGTAGAGTGCCATGGCATCACAGCTCATAGCAGTCTCCAACTCCTGGGCTCAAGCGAGTCTCCTGTCTCAGCCTCCCAAGTAGCTGGGACCACAGGCGCCTGCCACAACGCCCGGCCATTTTTTGGTTGCAGCCATCGTTGTTTGGCGGGCCTGGGCTGGGGATTCGAACCCGCCACCTTAGGTGTACGTGGCTGGCGCCTTAGCCGATTGAGCCACAGTCACCGAGCCACCTCTTGGGTTTTTAAATGCAAATGAGCACCTGAATTCCAGAGGTGATTTTCTCTTTACAACATCATGTGAGCATTCTGAGTCTAGGTTATATTTTTAACAAGTTAAAACCTTTTGTCTTTGGCTGGGCGCCTGTGCTCAGTGGTTAGGGCACCAGCCACATAGACCCAGGTTGGCAAGTTGGAACCCTGCCCAGGCCTGCTAAACAATAAAAAAGCAGCTGGGCATTGTGGCAGGCCCCTGTAGTCCCAGCTACTCTGGAGGCTGAGGTAAGAGAATTGCTTAAGCCCAAGAGTTGGAGGTTGATATGAGCTGTGACGACCCGGCACTCTACCGAGGGAGACATAATGAAACTCTGTCTGGAGAAAAAAAACTTCCATCTTCCCCTTTTCCACATTTGATTGTGGTCATCTAGTTTTCATGACTTTCTTTTTTGTAGAATTTGAACAAACTGGTTTAGATGATGTATCAGCAACTTTGGGTTCCCATGTTCTGAATACACTGAGTGCTATGCTCTGTACCCTCATATTTTTTTTTTTTAAGACGGAGTCTCACTTTGTCACTCTTGGTAGAGTGCTGTGGTGTCACAGTTCACAGCAACCTCCAGCTCTTGGGCTTAAGCAATCCTCTTGCCTCAGCCTCCCAAGTAGCTGGGACTATAGACACCTGACACAACGCCCAGCTATTTTTTGTTACAGTTTGTCCCTGGCCGGTTCAAACCCGCCACTTTAGGTATATGGGGCTGGTGCCCTACTCACTGAGCCACAGGCACCACCTGTACCCTCACATGTTAAAACATACGTTTCTTGCCATCCTTTGGGGAGGGGGATTAAAGATGATTTAAAATTAAATGGACATTTCACTTTGAAGTATTTCTTCAGTAAAACATGTCCTTTCTGCCTGATTGCTAATGTGAAATTATGAAAAGATTTATTGAAGTATATTATGTATTCACTTTCAGGAGCAAGTGGTATGAATGGTGACCAAATTCATTTTACTGCTTTTTGGAAGATGTATATTTAAAACTGTTGTGATGGCTCAGCACCCATGCTCAGTGGTTAGGGCTCCAACCATATACACTGGGGCTGGTGGGTTTGAACCCGGCTTGGGCCTGCTAAAACAACAATGACAACTACCAAAAAAAAAAAAAAAAGATGAAAAGAAATAGCCAGGCCTTGTGGCGGGTGCCTGTAGTCCTAGCTACTTGGGAGGCTAAGGCAAGAGAATTGCTTAACCCCAAGAGCTTGCTGGGAGCTGTGACGCCATAGCACTCTACCAAGGGTGACATAGTGAGACCCTGTCTCAAAAAATAAAATAAAATAAAATAAAGCTGTTGTGATAATGATTCATCATCTGATAAAACTTTATTTTGACTTTCAAAAAAATGAAATTAAATTAAGCGGACTTAAGTTGTGGCCAAGCAAGGTCAACGCATTTCCTGAGATGTTAAGATCCTGTCTTTGGTACCTCCTCATTCATCTGTGCAGACCTGGAGATGGGCAATTCTGCACCGTCCCAACCCTAGGTAACCAGAACCTGCTTCTATTGTTCAAGGAGTTTAAGGTCTAATTTGAAAGAAAAACAAGCGTATCTTTAATAGGAGACAGAACAAAAAAGATGTACAGAGCACTTTTGCAATTTAGAAAGCACTTTAAATCCATTTGAATATTTGATCTTTTTTCTAGCTTTATTGAGACATAATTGACAAATAAACATTGTATATATGTGTGGTGTACAGTACGATGTTTTTGATATATATCTCATTCCACTTTGTGCTGCTATGACAGAATGCCACAAACTGGCGTAAAGGACAGAAATTTATTTCCTCACAGGTCTGGAGGTTGGGAAGTTCAAGACTGAGAGGCTGGCTTCTGGCGAGGGTCTTCTTGCTGCCTGATACATGAAAAAAGGAAACAGATAAAAGAGGCCTGAATAGACCCTTTGAAAAGGACCCACCCCTGAGATAAGGGCATTAATTCATTCAGGAGGGCAAAGCCCTCATGGTCTAACCTCTTCCGGGTTCCAGTTCCTAATACTGTCACAACAGCAATTAAATTTCAACATGACTGTGAAAGGGGACAAACATTCAAGCTATAGCAGTGTACAGATACATATGAAATGATTACCACAGTAAAACTAATTAATATACCCATCACCGTGTGTGTGTGTGTGTGTGTGTGTGTCTATTGAGAACAGTTAAGGGAATTTCAGGCACACAGTATGTTATTATTAACTCTCATCATGGTACTGTAATTAGATCTGCAGAACCTATTTATCCTGTAAAACTGTACGGCTGACCAACTTTCTCCCCCACCACGGGCAACTTTTTGAGATCGCGCACATAAGTGAGATCTTGCAGTATTTGTCTTTTGGCAGCTGGCTTATTTCACTTAGCATAATGTTTTCTATCTTTATAACAGGATCTCCTTCTTTTCAGGTTGAATTATAACTATTCCACTACCTATATATGCACCATACTGCCTTTGTTCATCCATTGACTGACACTTAGGTTGTTTCCGCACCTTAGCTACTGTGAATAATGCTGAGGGAACAAGCTAGTGTTCTCTTCAACATACTGATGTCATTTCCTTGGAAAAATTGCTGGCTCATAGGTTGGTCCCATTTTAAATTTGGGGGGGAACGTCCATGCTGTTTTCCATAATGGCTGTGCTAATTTACATTTGTACCAACAGAATGCCAGGGTTCTTTTTCTCTACATCTTTGCCAACTCTTGTTATCTTGATAATTTGGTTTTTATTTATTTGTACTAATTTGTTTCTTTTATAACAACTCTAAGCCACAAACAAGGTATAAACCATTACCTTCTATTCATTAATGAGGAATCCAGGACACAAAGGTTTAGGAACTTGCCTAGGATTTCACTAGAGACTTGTCTGAGATCACCCACATGGATGTGACAGAGACAGAGCTGGGACCTTAAATTTAGGTGTTTGATTACATAGAGATGTAAATGAGAGGAACAGCAGTGAGTTAGACTTAAAAACTACAGCTGATGAGCTGAGCATCTGAGAGGAGACCCATAGGAGCAAACGCACATGGATGGGGAGACCAGTAACCCAGTCACAGAGGGACTGGCTGGTGGAGCCAGACAAGGGGAGTGGCTGGGGGCTGGAGCCCTTGGGGCAGGAGCAACCTGGCATTCTGTTGGTATGAATGCTGAAGCTGAGGGCAACTTAATCCCAGAGTCATTGTGAGTGAGTGATTGGTGGTATAACACAATCTCGTTGAGGGCTAGGGCACTTTAATTTTTTCTTGTCGTCCAGGAATCTAACCGGATATCTAACTTTGATGGAACAGAGGAAGCTCTACTCCCCAGGACCATCTGGCAGCCAGAAAGAGGCTGATTTGGCTGTGGGGGAAGAGGTGAGGTGGCTCTGAAGCAGAAGTGGGGCCATGGGAAAGGAAGAGAAGTTGAATGTGCTCTGTTTGCACAGAAAGATATAGTGTATTTTGATAAGCAAGCTTCCTGCAGTCAATTGGATAAAACAAAATGAAACCAAATTATATTTTGCCGGCCTGAAGCAGAATTTTCTTTTTCTAGATCATGGTGAAAGAAAGAAGGAAAGGGGAGGAAAGGACAGGGAGAAGTGGAAAGCGAGAAGAAGAGAATGAATAGAGAAAGAAGGAAAGATGAAAGTTCTAAAGGCCTATTATTATCTACTACCTTGCTTCATTGGCAGTAAACACAGCTGATCCCTAACTAAAGGGGAATGTTCATACACCCTTCTTCTCTCCTCCCAGTTCAAGAGTTTAATTCTGAGAGTTTAATTCTGTGCTGTTTTCACTTTATACCCCCACAAAAACAGGTTATAGCTTGTTCTAAACTTGTTTAAACCTGTTTTTTCATGTCTCAGGAAGGCCCACCTCCGCCCTGACCATAAGCCCACATGACCCTAGGCCTCCCACACACATAGGTCTTGCTACCCCTGTTCTGCCTCTGTGTTTGCATGAATTCCTGCCCACTTAGTGGGCAGGGGGGACGAGAGAGGCAGGGACGGTACCTGTCTTGCCTCAAATTTAAAAACTGCAGCCTCTTCATCTTTATTTATGGACAGAGAGGTGCTTTCCCATCCATAGGTGCTTTTTTGGGTGATCAGGCCACAAAATTTCCCGCCACAAAATGAGGAAGAGGGGCTGACACTGAGTGAGAGAGGTATGGGGACAGTGGCTGGGTGCGGTTATACTTCACACTGGCTTCTCATGCCTCCAGCCTTGCCTTTTGTAGATGACTTAGGTGGGGAAACCTCAGAGGCAGTGACACAAAGTCCACATACCTCCTCCCCAACCCCCAACACTAAGTAGCAATATTCGTTTAGAGAAAGCAAGCAGGGGATGCTTTAGCCAGTGTTGCCAAGGCCGACCTTGGGAGCCTTTTGTGAAGAGATGTTTGTATTCCCTTGCACATGCTGTCATGGTCAAAGGGGGCCTCCCAGCCTGGCTTGGGCTGCTGTCAGCAAACCTCCCTCTGTAACCCCAGCCACCCTCTCCTCTGGTGTCCAGCAGGTCAGCACCTCCTTCTGGCTTTCTCAAACCTAGCTCAGAACCAAAACATTCAAACACATATTTGGAGCAGCACAAGCAACGTGGCTTTCTTTACATGACACCCTGGGTCACTGCCTAGTGCCTCCACCCATTGTCTTCCTCTGGCTCCAGCATCTGTCAGGCTTTGCAGAGGCCCCTCTGTGCTTCAGGCTGGGAGGCAGTGTCTGAAGACATCGCCGCTGTATGTTTTATATACGACACTCTGGCTTCCCCCTCAAGAGTCTTAACATAAGCAAATTGGAAATAGGGCTTCTTGTCCTGACCTTCTGTGGAGATGGCTTGTGAATTTCATTCTCTATAATGGTCACTTACTCTTTTTGGGTGATTCAAGCAGTCATCATTAGCTCCCACTTTGCACAAGTTGTAATACTCATTTGGTTATAGCACAAAGTTTTGGGACCAAGTTTTGTTTTCATTTTGAAGTGGGAAAAATACTGAAGCCTCCTCGCACTTTGAAATTATTCAATATGGGGTACAAAACTGCTGACAGGAACAAAGATGTGGGCTAAATTCTCGGACAACAAGAAGAGAGTATCAGTTTGGCACTTGTAGCTGAAGTGGCTAAGGTGCCAGCCACATACACCTGAGCTGGCGGGTTTGAATCCAGCCCGGGCCTGCCAAATAACAATGACAACTACAAAAAAAAAAAATAGCTGGGCTTTGTAGCGGGCACCTACAAGTAGTCCCTGCTACTTGGGAGGCTGAGGCAAGAGAATCACTTACACCCAGGAGTTGGAGGTTTCTGTCTGTGAGCTGTGATGCCACATCACTCTACCCAGGGCGATGGCTTGAGGTTCTGTCTCAAAAAAAAAAAAAAAGAAAGAAAGAAAGAAAGAAGAGAGTCTCTTTACTGTCGGCTGAGGAGCAACACAAAAGTAGGTGCATGGTGGCTGATGATGTATAAAAATGCTACCAATTGAGAGGTGCCTGTGGCTCAGTGAGTAGGGCACTGGCCCCAGCCAAACTGCAACAACAACAACAAAAATAGCTGGGTGCCTGTAGTCCCAGCTACTCCAGAGGCTGAGGCAAGAGAATCGCCTAAGCCCAAGAGTTGGAGGTTGCTATGAGCTGTGATGCCACAGCACTCTACCAAGGGCAATAAAGTGAGACCTAGTCTCAAAAAAAAAAAAAAAAATGCTACCAATTACCACGTAGTGGGCTCGGCGCCTGTGGCTCAATCGGCTAAGGCACCAGCCACAAACACCTAAGGTGGCGGGTTTGAATCCCCAGCCCAGGCCCACCAAACAACAATGATGGCTGCAACCAAAAAATGGCTGGGCGTTGTGGCGGGCGCCTGTAGTCCCAGCTACTTGGGAGTCTGAGGCAGGAGACTCGCTTGAGCCCAGGAGTTGGAGGTTGCTGTGAGCTGTGATGCCATGGCACTCTGCCCAGGGGAATAGCTTGAGGATCCGTCTCAAAAAAAAAGAAAAAAAAATTACCACGTAGTAACTAATTAATTGTTTGAAATCAGCTTGATCCTCATCTTAAACCACTTGTGGGGTACAGGAAACATGAATATTCTTGAGGGTAGCTCCCTCTTGACTTGTGGCTTACACTGCAACACCTACTCCCCAAAAAGCCTGATTGATGGGAACTATGTCAGAGTGTGTGGGGACCCAGTGCAGGGGCCAGGCCTCAAGGTACCAAGAAGTGGAAGCCACAGTTACAGATGAGGGTGTGTGGGACTCATCATGGGCTATGCAAATGGCCTCAGGTTAAATCATTGAAATTATTTCCTAGTGAGCTTATTATGTGTGGAGTCACCAAGTTAGATTCACTGAAAAGATGGACAGAAAATACTTTAATTATACAACTTAAGCTCTTGTTCCATAAAAAATACTATATAACAATATTTTCTAAATCCTGTTGTTAACTTGGCAATAGCACAATTACAGTAGAAACTCCATAGTTGGCCACCTCCCTACACTGACCACCTCCTTAAGTTGACATAATTTTCACAGACCAGACAAGCATTGCATGTACATATCTGTACAGCAGCCCTAGTTGCTTATGTTGACCACCTCCACATGTTGACCAGTTTGTTACAGTCCCTTGGGTGGTCAACTTACAGAGGTTCTACTATAGATTGCATTTCATTTTTTAAAAAGCTTCCATTTGTTAATATAAAATTTTGAAACATACTGCAATGCTTGGCATTTCTTCATTTTCTTTCTTAAACCAGGAGACTCAAAAAATCATCATGCCCTGAGCCTACATGAACCTCTATGGAGCCCCACCTGACGGAGAGAGGACTTTGATGTGTTGGTCCTAGGTAGGCATGGTGGGGAGGCAGAGCAGGCTTGGGTGCTTGCCCACCACTGCTACCCTGAGGCTCTGTTCTGTTCTCATCTCATTTCTTCCGGGTGAAAAATGAGGTTATGTGTGAACAGGTCAGTGAGTAGACAAAGCCAGGAGCAGTGGACAAGACGATGTGGAGGTGTCCCTTTCCAGATTCAAGTCAGAAGAAAACTATAGCATGGAGTCTAGTCTTAGTAGTTAGGAAGTTACTGACACCTTTGACAAAGCCAAGACTGATTTTTCAGAATAATATCCAAGAGAGACACCTGTCCCCATCCAAGTTTGGATGCCAGTCCTTTCTGGGGTTGATTAGGAAGACACTTAGACAGCTGCTATGATCTTGGTGATTGCTGTGTGGAAATGCACAGATCTGTAGGAAGGTTTAACACTGACCTCCTAGTCCATTTCTTCATCCAGCACAGCAGGGCTGAGTGTGTTCTGTTCTGTGGGAGATTTTTCCCTCCATGAGCCAGTCCCCTCTGACTGCTTTGCTGGGTTCTACTCTCACCTATACAATGTGCAGGAAGTGACCTTAGCCTGCAGCAGAGAGAGCCCTGAAATAAAGAATCTCATTTGAAATTCTGACCTCAGTTTAATGCTGCGTGCACTTCCATTTCACAGGCACTGCAATTTCCCAATAACTTCAGGAAACTTTAGGATGGTCTTGTGTACACTGGAAACTAGGGTAGAGTGATAATTTGTGTTTAGAAAAAACGATGCCTATTCTAGGGTCGGCACCTGTGGCTCAAGGAGTAGGATGCCAGCCCCATATGCCAGAGGCGGCGGATTCAAACCCAGCCCTGGCCAAAAAAAAAAAAAGATGCCTGTTCTAGACTTGACTGCTTCAAATCTACCCCCAACCTTCCTCTCCAGTGGGTCCCCCTCCAGTCCCCACATGTGCCTCACTTAGTGCTCACACCAGGACCCTTCCCAAGTCTTCCAGGGGGTCAAACCACACACTGCTTCATCCCTGTACTGACAACTTCCTGTCTTCTGCTCTGGGGTTAAAGATCCCAGATAAAGACACCTCTGTTGTTCAGATGTGTTTGAAACATTTTGGCAGCAGGAGAAAAGGAGCTAAAGAGATGATGTGGGAAAATAAAAGGGCCCATTTGTGTGTGTGAAAGCTAAAAGTGCCCTCACCTAAGAGAGAGCAGTGAGAGTTCCTGAATCATGGCTGCTCACTGCTGGGCCATGCTTGTCCTCTCGGGAGAGGGTGTAGCATGTTCTCATTTGCCAGCCTGCCTCGCAGTGTGGTTATATCATGGATGCATTCCCAGGAGGGAAGGGCTTAGTCAAGACTTAGGCTTCGTGCCAGGGACAGTGGCTCACGCCTGTAGTCCCAGCATTCTGGGAGGCTGAGGCAGGTGGATTGCTTGAGCTCACAAGTGCAAGACCACCTGAGCAAAAGCAAGACCCTGTCTGTACTAAAAATAGAAAAAAACTGGCTTTCCAGGTGACTCCAGAAGTGGCTTCAGGCCCCCACACAGTGTTTCTGTGGTAGTTGAGGCAGTTTCCACTGCTGGAGCGAAGGCACCTCTGACTCCTGGGATCCCTCCTGGTGCCACCGGTCTTCTCTGAGCTAGAGAAGCTCCCTTAGACCCTGCAGAGCTCTCTGCTCCTGCTTCCTGCCCGGGTGCGACTCACAGCGCCAAGATTTGTTTGGAATGACCTCACGTTTTGGAACTGGTGGGAAAAGCATGTTTGGCAGCACATGGTAACCAGAACACTATGAAGGATATTGAAGTAGCATCTTCTCCAGATGATAGCGCTGGCTGTCTATCTTTTAGCCCGCCAACCTTGCCGGGAAACTTTCTTATTTCAGGCTCATGGGCTAATGATGTTCACTGCTGTGAAGTTCGAGACAGTGGGCAAACCATTCCAAAAGCCCAGCAGATGCACACAGGGCCTGTGCTAGAGTGACATGGGAGCAAAGTACTTACAGCATCATGTGATAAAACTGCTAAATGTGGGTTCTCAACAGTAATCAAGCGATACAGATTGCACAGCCTGATGCTCCTGTTAAAACCATACACTGGATCAAAGCTCCAAACTACAGCTGTGCGATGACTGGAAGCTGGGATAGGACTTTAAAGTTTTGGGATAGTTGGTCATCAAATCCTATGATGGTTTTGCAACTCCCTGAAAGGTGTTACTGTGCTGATGTGATATACCCTATGGCCATGGTGGCAACTGCAGAGAGGGCCCTAATTGTATACCACTTAGACAATCAACATTCTGAGTTCAGGAGGATAGAATCTCCACTGAAACATCAGCATCGAAGTGTAGCTGTTTTTAAAGACAAACAGAATAAACCAACTGGTTTTGCCCTGGGAAGTACTGAGGGAAGAGTTGCTATTCACTATATCAACCCCCTAAATCCTGCCAAAGGTAACTTTACCTTTAAATGTCATCCATCTAATGGAACCAACTCTTCAGCTCCTCAAGACATCTATGTGGTAAATGGAACCCCGATCCATCCTGTTCGTGGCACCCTTGAGACTGTGGGATCTGACAGTAGATTCAGCTTCTGGAACAAAGATGTCAGAACAAAAGTAAAAACTCCAGAAGAGGTGGATCAGCCAGTATCAGCTTGCTGCTTCAATCACAATGGAAATATATTTGCATATGATTCCAGCTAAGACTGGTCAAAGGGACATGAGTTTTATAATCCCCAAAAGAAAAATCACATTTTCCTGCATAATGCAGCAGAAGAGCTAAAACCAAGGAATAAGAAGTAGTGGCCTGAGACTTCTAGGTTGTCTTCTCCACTCTGCCTCGTCTCTGTAGGAATTTGGGTCCCAGCTTGGTGGGACATGGATTTCAACCCTTGGAGAAAACAATGTCATGGTTCAGCAGTGGAGAGCCCAGCATCCTCGGCAACTTGCTGTCTCTCTATTCCACTGCCTGTTGCAGAGTTTTCTGTAACTCTAAGGGGATTGAAATTATTATAGAAGTTAGATTTTTGTGGGTGACACTAGGTATTTTGCAGTGCTTCATTCAGCAATGTCTGTATTAGAGAAAATTGGAAACCGTCTGTGAACTCTGTACTGTATTTTGTAATAAAACATTTTGAAGATTTAAAAAAAATAGAAAAAAAACTGGGGCAAGAGTATCACTTCCCCATTTCTATGTGGGCAAGAAACTTGAACAGAAAATTCTCTGATGAAGACAGACACATGGCCTATGAACACATGAAAAAATGCTCATCATCTTTAATCATCAGGGAAATGCAAATCAAAACCACTTTCAGATATCGTCGAACTCCAGAAAGATTACCTCACATCACAAAACCCCAATACTACAGATGTTGGCATGGATGTGGAGAGAAGGGAACACTTCTACACTGCTGATGGGAATGCAAGCTAGTATGACCTTTTTGGAAAGAAGTTTGGAGAACACTCGAGGAACTAAAAGTAGACCTACCATTAGATCCTGCAATTCCTCTACTAGGTGGATACCCAGATGATCAGAAATTATTTTACAACAAAGACATTTACACCAGAATGTTTATTGAAGTCCAGTTCATAATTGCCAAGACATGGAAACAGCCTAAGTGCCCATCAACCCATGAATTCATCAACAAATTGTGGTATATGTACACCATGGAATACTATGCAGCCATAAAAAGATGGAGACTTCACATCTTTTATGTTTACCTAGATGGAACTGGAACACATTCTTCTTAGTAAAGTATCTCAGGAATGGGAAAAAAAGTATCC
>CAUYQV010106736.1:0-14535 GCA_963574575.1 Galagoides demidoff
ATGTTTTGATACAATGACTAAGCAAATGACATGAAATTTATGTTAACCAGCTTGATGAAAGTATTTCAAATTGTATATGAAAACAGTACAATGTACCCCATGTTTACATTAATGTATACAGCTATCAATTAATAAAAAAAATCAGAACAGATCAACTCCCCCAAGAGATTACAAGACAGATACAGTTAATAATACTATCCATAAAGAAATTGTTGAAATGACCAAAATAGAATTCAGAATATGGATGGCAGAAAAGATGAATGCAATTGAAGAGAAAATGGAAAAAGAAGTCCAAAAACTGTTTCAAGAACTCACTGAATTAAAGAAAAAATCTGGATACCAAAAATCTGGACATAATTAAGAAACATACAGCAGACCTTAAGGAATTGAAAGAGGCTTTTAAGGAGATTCAAAACACAGTATTGAGTCTCAGCAATAGAGTAGAACATAGAGAAGAACGAATCTCAGAAATTGAAGAAAAGACTTTTGAACTAACCCAATCATTCAGAGAGGCAGAAAAGAAGAGAGCAAAAGCAGAGCAATCTCTTAGATATGAGACTACACAAAGCATATAAACATAGGAATCCTTGAAGGAGAAGAGAGTCATAAAAGCATGGAAGCTCTACTTCAAGACATCATTATGGAGAATTTCCCAAACATTGAGAAACCCAGAAATACAGACACTAAATAATTTCAGAAACCCAGGACAACTCAATTCAAACAAAGTATCTCCTAGAAACATTATAAAACTTGACCAAAGTCAAAATGAAAAACAGAATTCTACAAGCATCCAAGCATAAGCAACTTTTTACCTACAAGGCGAAAAACAGCAGGCTAATAGCAAACTTTTCAGCAGAAAATTTTCAAGCCAGAAGAGAGTAGTCAGCTGTCTTTAACCTCCCAAACAGACCGACTTTCAGCCCAGGATTTTGTATCCTGCTAAACTAAGTTTCATTTCAACAGAGAAATCAAATCTTTTGCTGACAAGCAAAAATTGATGGAATTCACTAAAACAAGACCAGCTCTATAGGAAGTACTCAGGCCCATTCTATACAATGGACCACCAGAAAAGATACCCAGAAATTAAAGGACAAAGCCTAACATTCACAATGGCAGAAGTTATACATCTAAGCAATGGACTGCCACAAACAAGATGAACATAACTCCACCACACATATCAATTCTCTCAATAAGTGTGAATGTCTTGAATTCCTCCACTGAAGAGGCACCAGCTGGCTGACTGGATAAAAAGGCACAAGCCAAGTATATGTTGTCTCCAGGAAATGCATCTAACCTCAAAGGACAAAACAACACTCAGGGTAAAGGGTTGGAAAACAATATTTTAGGTAAATGAAAATCATAAATCACTATCTTATTTATAGATTCCTTGCAAACCATCAAAAGTAAAGACAAAGATGGACAACATATACTGGTCAAGGGAACAATACAACAAGAAGAGATTTCAATCCTAAATATCTATTCACTGGATTTAAATGCTACCAGATATCAAGCAAATGCTAACTGGTCTGAGAAATGTGATATCATGCAACACCATAATAACTGGGGACTCCAACACTCCACTGACAGAATTTGACAGATCCTCCCATCAGAAAGTAAACAAAGAAGCAATGGACTTAAACATGACTTTAGAACAAATGACTTAACAGACGTATATAGAACAGTCCACCCCAATTATACTGAGTATACATTCTTGTTAGCTCATGGATCATTCTCCAAGATTGGTCATATCCTAGGACACAAATCTCAACAAATTTAAAAGAATAGAAATTATACCTTGTATCTTTTCAGACATAATGGAATAAAAATAGAACTCAACTCCAACAAAAATCTTCATCCCAACACAAAGTCATGGGAACAACCTTTTTTATATCTGGTATGATCATAGTCATGAGAACAACCTTATACTGAATGACAGCTGGTTCAAGGAGGAGGTAAAGAAGGAAATAATTAGATTTATTGGGCAAAATATTGAATCTACAAGCTATCCAAACATGTTGGATATTTCAAAGGCAGTTCTAAGATGTAAATTTATCACATTAAATGCCCACATGCAAAAAACAGAAAGAGTACATATCAACAATATAATGAACCATTTCAAGGAAATGGAAAAGGAAGATCAATCCAATCTTGAACCTAGCAGAAGAAAAGATATCATCAAAATTAGGTGAGAATTAAATGAAATTGAGACAAAAAGAACCATTCAGAAGATTACGTGGGGAAAGGCTGGCTATTTCAAAGATTAATAAAATCAATAAACTGTTGGCAGGATTAACTAGAAAAAGAAAAGTAATATCTCTAATAACCTCGATCAGAAATGAAAAAGGAGAAATAACAGATATCACAAAGATACAAAAGATTACTACAAAAATTACTACAAAAAACTCTATGCCCAGAAATTTGAAAATAAGAAGGAAATGGACCAATATCTAGAATCTCATCACCTCCCTAAATTTAATCAGAAAGAATTAGAACTGTTTAATAAGCCAAAACTTCAAAGAGGAGTTCATATCTATATTGCAGAACCTAGTCCAAACCATGAAAAAAGAAGGCACCCTCACCAACATTTTCTATTAAGCAAATATCACTAATACTAAACCATGAAAGGATTCAACAAAAAAAGAAAACTCTAGACCAATATCATTAATGTATATCAACATAATAATACTCAACAAAATCCTAGCAAATAGAATACAGCTACATATTTAAAACATTATACATCCTGATCAAATGGGCTTTACCCTAGGATGCAAGGCTGATTCAACATATGCAAATCCATAAACATAATTCACCACATAAATAAAAGCAAAACAAAGACCATATGATCCTCTCAATAGGTATAGGAAAAGCATTCAACAAAATTCAGCATCCTTTTCTTATGGAACACTTAAGAAAATAAACATAGATGGGAAATTTCTTAAACTGATAGAAGCCATCTACAACAAATCCACAGCCAACATTTTATTGAATGGAGTAAAACTGAAATTATTTCCACATAGAACTGGAACCACAAAAGCATGTCCACTATCCCTACTACTATTTAGCATAATGCTGAAATTCCTAGCCAATGGAATCAGGCAAGACAAGGACATCAAGGGTATCCAGATGGGGTCAGAAGAGGTAAAAATTTTACTCTAAGCTGATGATACAATCTTAGAAAAACCCAAGGACTCAACCATGAGATCACTGGAAGTAATCAAGAATTGCAGTAATTTCTCAAGATATAAAATCAATGACCACAAATTGGTAGCCTTCATATACACCTGCAATAGTCAATCTGAAAATTAAATCAAAGATACAACTCCCTTCACAATAACGTCAAAGAAAATGAAATATCTGGGAATATATCTACCAAAGGATGTTAAGGGTCTCTATAGAGAGAGCTATGAAACCCTACAGATTTAATGAAATCCCTGTCAAGGCATCAGTGTTGTACTTGGAGGAACTTGAAAAAATATGGAAACAAAAAAACCCAAATAGCAAACACAATTCTAAGAAATAGAAACTAATCTGGAGACATCACATCGCCAGACTTCAGGTTATATTATAAGTCTGCCATGATCAAAACAGTGTGGTATTGGAACAAAATAGAGACATAGATCTATGGAATAAAATAGAGAACACAGAGATGAAACCAGATGTGTATCGCTATCTGATCTTTGGTAAACCAAACAAAAGCATACACACCAGGGAAACTAATCCCTATTCAATAAATGGTGCTGGGAGAACTGGTTAGCCACATATAAAAGACTGAATCTGGACCGGCACCTCTCACCACTACAAAAATTGGCTCACACTGAATAGAAAATTTAAATCTCAGAGAGGAAACAATAAAAACTCTAGACAATAGTATAGGAAATACTCTTGACAGTATTTTCCTGGGAAAAGATTTTATGAAAAAGACTCCATTGGCAATTGTAGCAACTCCAAAATTAAATAAATGATATTTGATCAAACTAAAAAGCTTCTGTGTAGCTAAGGGTACAACAATTAAAGCAAAGAGACAACCTTCAGAATGGAAGAAGATGTTTGCATACTATGAATCTGACAAATTATGATAACTAGAATCTACAGAGAACTCAAAATAATCAACAAGAAAAGAGCAAACTATTTCATTTATAATGGGGCAAAATACATGAATAGAACCTTCTCCCAAGAAGACAGGTAAATTAATAGCCATGAAATACAAGAATAAAAAATGCTCATCATCCCTAATCATCAGAGAAATGCAAATCAAAACCACCTTGAGATATCACCTAACCCCAGCAAGAATAGCCCACATCATAAAGTCTCAAACCTACAGATGCTGGCATGGGTACAGAGAGAAGGGAACACTTTTACATTGTTGGCATTGCAAAGTAATACAGCCTTTTTGGGAAAAAGTATGAAGAATCCTCAAAGAGATAAAAATAGACTTTCTGTTTGATCCTACAATCCTATTACTAGGTACCTAACCAGAAGAAAAAAAGTCACTGTACCATAAGGACATTTTCACTTCAATGTTAATTGCAGCTCAATTCACAATTGTAAAGATATAGATACTGCCCAAGTGCCCACCAACCTATGAATGGATAAATAAATAATGGTCTATGTATACCATGGAATACTGTTCAGCCATAAAGATAAAGACGTTACATCTTTTGTATGTACCTGGATGGATTTAGAGAATACTCTCCCAAGTAAAGTGTCACAAAAATGTGAAAGCAACCATCCAATGTACTCAATATGAAATTAGTAGATGAATAACTATATACCCTCACAAGAGAAAAACACATTTAAATTCAATACAGGGGGAGGAGGTTTGGTAAGCTCTCAACTCTTGGGTACAATGTAGGGCATGGCACACCTCCTGGATGAAGGGCTCAACCACAACTTGGACTTTACCTTGCAAATGAAAACAACGTAACCTAATTGTATATATCTTTATATTCATATGAAATTTTAAAAATTAAGATATCAATGGGTGCAATTTATTTAAACTTTTAAAAAACCTTTAACTGAAGTTCTGCAGTAAAGATTAGTATGCTTTATATTGTATTACCATGACCTGTGGAATTATAGGGGTTGACCTATGAAGAGGGCTTGAAGGCAGGGATAAAAAGGAGTTATAAAATACCTCTTGCCAGGTTGGGAAGCAAAATCAATAAGGATTCTATAATAGCTGTTTCTGATTTTATTTTACATTTTTATATACGGTCTGCAGTGAAATCTCAAAGTTGGCAGATGACAAATCATTTAGTCCTAACACCCATTCTGTGACCCCCAACAAGTTACTTAACCTCTCATCCTGTTTCCTCAACTTTAAGATAATGAAATTGAATGTAAACAACTCATCTAGAAATTCTAGAGAGTAGCTTAGCTCAGCTCTCCTCTCTGTGTCTACAATGAAAGCAACACATAATCAAGTTCTTTGGTTGATTAGAGCAATGTTAGAGAGTGGTGATTATGGGGTCAAGGACCAGAGAAAGCAATTGTTATACAGAATTACTCACTATACGGAGTTCATTGTAACCAGATTGGCAAAGCACTGTTTCTGCTAGCCATCTGCTGGGCCATAAAAATAGCTTTGTTATACAGTACTATCCTTTATAATTGGATTTTACCTGTACTACAGATTTCTTCAACAATAAATTTATAAATCTCTTATACATTTTAGAGCTGAGCTCCACAATATTTTAGACTAAGAGGTCACCTAGTCCATACCTATATTTGGCAGGAAGAGAACAAAATGCAGACATGTGAAGTGATTCACCCAAAGTCAGACAGCAACTAAGTCATAGAGCTGTATATCTGGACAACTACTTCAGTCATCTTCTTCTTAGGCTCAGTTCCCAAACCAGTCAGAAATATAGTCATTTGAGTCCTCAGGTCAGACCTGTTTTGAAGCTATGTTGTCTGCCCCATCAGGTAGATATGTGACTTGATAATGATGGTGATGAAAAATGAATATGATTTTCTTTTTTTGAGACAAAGTCTCACTGTCACCCTCAGTAGAGTGCAGTATCATCACAGCTCACAGCAACCTCAAACTCTTGGGCTTAAGCAATTCTCTTGCTATAGCCTCCCAAATATCTGGGACTACAGATGCCCGCCACAATGCCCAGCTATTTTTTTTTTATTGAAATTGTCATTGTTTAGCTGGCCCAAGCCAGGTTTGAACCCACCATCCTCAGTGTATTTGGCTGGCGCCATAACCACTATGCTACGGGCACCAAGCTGAATGTACTGATTATAGTTTATATTTATTGAATGCAAACAAATTCTAGATATTATGTTAAGCACTGTGCATTACCTTATTTAATCCTCGCAACATCCCTTTTGAGGTAGATAATATTGTCTCAGTTTTCATAAATAAAAAGTCTGATTTAGAGTAGTGAAGTATTATGCCCAATGTCACATAGCTATTGAATGTTAGAACTATAGATCATTAAATATGAAATGTCCAATTTTGAATCAAAAGCTTAATTTGTTATATTGTAAACAAGAAGCAATGCAATTAATCAAAATATGTGCCTAAACTATTGACATAGTTTTGCCATCTTTTTTTTGAGACAGAGTCTCACTATGTCTCTCTCAGTAGAGTGCCATAGCATCACAGCTCACATGCAACCTCAAACTCTTGGTCTTAAGCAATTCTCTTGCATCAGCCTCCCAAGTAGCTGGGACTACAGGTGTCTGCCACAATGCCTGGCTATTTTTTGTTGCAGTTGTCATTGTTGTTTAGCTGGCCCAGCCCAGGTTTGAACTGACAGCTTCAGTGCATGTGGCCAGCACCATAACCACTGCGCTATGGGTGCTGAGCCAGTTTCGCCATCTTAACAGTAGCTTGTTTATGCCAGCAGCAAAGAAGTCTGGAGAACAAGTGGTGATGAAATCAGGAAAGGTGTTTTCCACAGCTTGTTGAGAATTAAATATTTTTCCTTGAAGGAAATGTCCAAAACCTGCAAGAGGTGGTAGTCATTTGGTGCAAGGTCTGATGAATATGGTGGATGACAGAGAATTTCCAAGTCCAGCTTTTTTAGTTTCAGCAGCATTGTTTGTACAACATGTGGTTGAGTCTTGTCTAATAAGAGGATTGGCCTATCTCTATTGACCAATGTCAGCTGCTTAATCATAAGCATCTTCATAATGTCATCCAGTTGGTTGCAGTAGACATCCACTGTAATTGATTGACCAGGTTTTATGAAGCTGTGGATAATACCATTACTGAACCACTGAACAGATACCATTAGCCTTTTTTGATGAATATTCAGTTTTGGACTGTACTTTACCACTTAATCTTTATCCAACAATTGTGCTAAACACTTGCAATTGTCAAAAAGAATCCATTTGTCATCCCATGTAGTAATACAGTATAGAAACAATTCTTTATGTTTTGATAGCAAAGAAAGGCAAGCTTTAAATGATTTCTTTTCATTTAATACATGCAAACCCCCTCAATCCAGCTTCTTTGCCTTGCTGATTTGTTCCAAATTGTCAAACATTGTTGGAATAGTAACTTCAAACCTTGCTGCTAATTCTACTACAGCTCTTAGCTCATCATTATCCACCTTGGTCTCAGGTTGCCCACATAGCTCAGTTTCAAGATTAAAATCACCAGAATGGAACTTCTCAAAACATCAGTGTACTGTGTATTCATTAGCCACATCCTTCCCAAACACTTTGTTGATATTTCAAGCTGTCTGCACTGCATTGGTTCCATGATAGAATGAATATTCAAAAATAACACAAAATTTGGACTTGTCTGTGGTCGCACAAAAAATTTTGAAAGATAATCAGAAACCAAAATGTGAATTTGAAAGAATGAAGATGTATCTTCTCAATAAAATTTAAAAAAATTAAAATAAAGATGTGGTGTCAAATGAAATGTCAGAGATATCAACTGTCAAACTTACAACTTAAGGAAATTGAACATTTCATACTTAACAACCTAATTCAAATTCGGTACTTAAAGAATAACAAAACTCATCCTCTTTCCACAGCCCTAGTATTTCCCAAACAGTATATCCCAGAACATTAAGTCAACAAAAGATACTTATTCCTAGAAAAAGTATCTGTGGTCAAATAAGTTTGGGAAATGCTCCATATCATATCCCCTTTTGGGAGAGTCACATTTTCGGTTCATATACTAAGAGATCTGAGAAGTCTTCAATGAAGAAATTTATTTTTCCTTTTCTTTAACCACGTGTTTCCCAAACTCTTTTCGACCAAAGAGCCCTTTTCTCAAGAACATCTGTTAATATCACACAGGACCCTCATGCTTTCTACAACATAGTGTGAAAAAACATTACATTAGACCCCACAACCTTCCATTCATCTTTCTGATCCTCTTCAGAAATTGTTGCTCTTAAGCCTCGTTTTTTTCATCCTAACCACTAACACAACAAGAGACCCAGTGTTGCAGAGTTCTTCTTCAGTAAGAACATAGGCTTGTCACTTTGGGAACATGAAAACAACCCAAACATCATGGAACTTTGAGGGGCCATTAAGCTTCTAAAATGCCAGCAATTGGTGGGAATGATTTTAAATATTGCCTTGACCACAATAATAATTTTCTTTCCCAAACCAAGCCAGAATTGATCCAGAAAATTTAATAGCTGGTCATAACTTAAATTATGGAGGCTGAAGCCCCAGCAATGGGCCCCTGTTGTAAGGGCTAAACATGAAATCTTAGATGAGGAATGTAAGCCTTTTCACATCAGAAATGATTTAGGTTAGGATGGGGTGAGAATCTATTTGCACAAAGCTACTTTTTCATGCCTTTTTGTCATGTTTAGAGCAGACTTTGGAACTATAATCTGAAATCTGATTTCTGAACATGGGCATTCTATACACTTCCCATTCAAAATTCTCACTCTTCTTTGAAGCTAATGGCTTCCATATTCTCAAAATATATGGAGCTTACCACACCAATTTACATTTCTAATGACATAAGATAGAAAATGAAATAAGTTCTTAAGATGCGAATATTTGAAGATACTATACTAAAAGTCAGTATTCTTTTTCTTTTTTTTTTTAAATAAAAATATTCAGTCCTATAGCACCCCAGCTGCCAACCATTGCCTTTACTTTCACTTTTTTCTTTATTCCTTTACTAACTGGTACTAAAGAAATATTGGCCATGTGGGCAGCACCTGTAGCTCAGTGAGTAAGGTGCTGGCCACATTCACTGAGGCTGGTGGTTGCAAACCCAGCCTGGGCCAGCTAAAATAACAATGACAACTGCAACAAAAAAATAGCTGGGCATTATAGCAGGTGCCTCTAGTCCCAGCTGCTTGGGAGGCTAAGGCAAGAGAATCACTTGAGCCCAAGAGTTTGATGTTGCTATGAGCTGTGATGCCACGGCACTCTACCCAGGGCAACAGCTTGAGACACTTGTCTCAAAAAAAAAAAAATTGCTCTCAACATAAAGGAGAAAAACATGAAAGCTAGAAAACAAATAAAATTAAATTAACATTTATTGAGTACCTACTCTGTGCACATTACTCTCACTCATTTAGAGCATAAAACAACTGTTTAAATTGATAAAATTTGTTGATATTATTAACATGACTATGATTAAATGGAAGGCACAATGATCTTAGAGTCAGAAGAATCTTGATTCACATCCTAGGTTTACCACTTCCTTAGCCAGTCATTTACTCATTCAACAAACATTTTATTGAGCACCTACTATAAAAGAAATAGGAGTTGGAGGTTGGAGATACAGAGATGAATCATGCATGACCCTTGCCCTCAAGGAGTCAACAATCTAGTAAGTAGAACAATCACATAACCAGAATATTGCACTTTGATAAGTACAACAGTATATTATGGAATACAGAGGAACTGAGATAAGACTTAAAGGATTAGTAGGCACTGAGAGAAAGTAGGACTAGAGAAGTGTACTGCAGATAAAGGGGATGGCATGAAGAAAGATACAGAGGTAAGTGTTGTTTAGGAGGTACAGTGGATATAGAGCCAGACCTTTGAGTTCCATGTTGAATTAGTGTGGCATTGCTTTTAAACTATGGGTTTTTAAAAGTTTGTTTTATAATTATAGACTATTTTTAGAGCAGTTTTGGTTTACAGGAAAATTGAACAGAAACAAAAAGTGTCCATATGCTTTATCTTCTCACCGTTGGCAACCACTGACCTTTGTACTGACTCTATAGTTTTCCTTTTCTAGAATGTCATGTGGTTGGAATTATATAATATATAGCCTTTCTAGACTAGCTTCATTGACTTGCAATATACATTTAAGTTTCCTCTGTATCTTTTTGTGGCCTGACAGCTCTTTTGTTTTTATCACTGAATAATATTCCATTGTATGGATGTCCACAGGTTGTTTATTCATTCATCTATTAATTAAATGATATCTTAGTTGCTTCTAATTTTTGGCAATTTTGAATAACACTAAAAAAACTTAAAAACACTAAAAAAATGAACAAAAGTACTATAGACATTTGTGTGCAGGTGTTAGTATAGACATACATATTTTTTGTTTATTTTTGTTTTTTTGAGAAAAAGTATCACTCTGTTGCTCTGGGTTGAGTGCCTGGGCATCATAGGTCACAGCTCACAACAACCTCCAACTCCTGGGCTTGAGTCATCCTTTTGCCTCAGCCTCCCGAGTAGCTAGGACTACAGGTGCCCACCACCACCCAGTAGAGACAGGATCTTGCTCTTGTTCAAGCTGGTAGACATATTTTTCCACAAATTTGGGTAAATACCTAGGAGCATGATTTTGAGTTATGTGGTAAGACTATGTTTAGCTTTGTAAGAAACTATAGAATTGTCTTCCAAAGTAGAGGTACCATGTTGCATTCCCACAAGCAATAAATGAGAGTTCTTGTTGCTCCATATCCTTTCCAGAATCTAGTACTGCCAGTGTTTGGGATTTTAGCCATTCAAAGAGGTATATGGGAGTTCAACCAGTAGGGAGAACAGAGAGCAGACCCCAGAGAGCCCTGAACACCACCACCCATTCTGTCTCTGGCCTAGTTACCATCACGCATTAGGAGGAGCCCAAGTTGCTGCAGCAACCTGGTCACCATCACCACAAACATGAGCAGTGAGGTAGAGGCCCAGCAGTCGCCCTGCCCTCAGCACTGCTGACACCAAGCCAGGCACCATGGGCAATGGCACAGGGATCTTTGGCCCAGGCAGCCTCACGTCAGCAGTGCCTGCCAGCAAAGACAAAAAGATCAAAAAAAAAAAAAAAGACAAGAAGGTCATCACAACAAAGATTTTTGGGAACAGTAAAATGGTTCAGTGTAAAAAAAACAGATAGGGTTTCATCAATAGTAATCACACGAAGGAAGATGTATTCACACCCCAGACTGCCATAAATAAGAATAACCCCAGGAAATACCTTCACAGTGTAGGAGATGGAGAGACTGTTGAGTTTGATGTTGTTGAAGGAGAAAAGGGTACGAAGGCAGCAAACGTTACAGACCCTGGTGGAATTCCAGCTCAAGGCAGTAAATGCTCAGCAAATAGTAACTATTATAGGTGCTATCCACATCACAGGTGTCTTCCTCACAATTCCCAGCAGAATTATCAGAATAGCCAGAGCAGGAAAAAGATTGAGGGATCAGAGATTGCTCCTGAAGGCCAGGCCCAAGAACACTGGCCCTACTTTCCCACCTTACTACATGCAGAGACCCTATGGGTGTCGGCCACAGTATTCCAACCCTTCTGTTCAGGGAGAAGTGATGGAGGGTGCTGACAACCAGGGTGCAGGAGAACAAGGTAGGCCAGAATATGTGTCACAGTTATAGACCACAATTCCCCAGGGCTTCTTCTCACCAAAGACAACACGGAGAGGACCACCATGAAGAGGATAAAGAGAATCAAGGAAAGAAGACCCAAGGTCAACAACCACCTCAATGTTGGTACCGTGCAACTTCAATTATCTATGCAGACACTCAGAAAACCTTAAACCACAAGATGGCAAAGAGACAAAAGCAACTGATCTAGTAGCTGAGAATTTATCAGCTCCTAAGGCTGAGCATGGCAGGGCTGAGTAAATGCCAGTTTACCATCTCTACCATCATCTGGTTTAGTCATCCAACAAGAAGAAATGAATATGAAATTCCAGCAATAAGAAATGAACAAAAGATTGGAGCTAAAGACCTTAAGTGCTTGCTTTTTGCCCATTGATCAGATAACTAGAACTGTCTGAATTATCTATGCAGCATGGGTTTAGTTTTTTTGGTTTTTTACCTAAAGACATCTTTTTTTGTAATAATAAAAGTGTTTTTTTATTTGTTTGTTTGTTTCTTTTAGTGAAAAGACTTTACAAATGTATTACTACCATGTAGTGGGGGGAGAATCTCAGAGTGAATTACCCAATATCCCAATAGGATGCAGATACTTATATATCTTACTCTCTGGAAGAAAGGGAAATGGGAAAATGTGGATGATTTTTAGGGGTATAGTAAATGAATTTTAGAGGAATTCTATGAATGTACAATGGTCTGGGACAAAGTCTGTTAGGCCCATAGAGCAGATAATGATTTGTGACAAAGTCTGTCCAGGATTGTTGACAGGTTGTTTGGACTTCAGACAGGTAAAAGAACTGTAGCCTGTGCCATGAGAGAGGTGGGGGATTGAGAGATGGGCAGGGGGTGGAGGGGGGAAGGCAGTTGTTCTTGGCTCTTTGGTGGGTTTGTTCAGTTGTTTAAAAAACATATAAATGTATTTTTTTTTTCTAAATCCTGGTTTTTCCCAATACATTTTTAAAGGTTTTTAAATTATTTCATTATCTGGTCAAGTTGAGATTTTTAAGAACTTTATTTTTAATTTGTAATAAAAGTTTTCAACTTCATTTTTCTGCAAAAAAGTCAAAAAAAACTCAAGCACCTGTTAATAAAGATCTTAAATAATTTTTTTTAAAAAAGAGGTGTATGGTGCTATATCACTGTTTTAAGTTGCAGTTCACTCATGACAAATGGCGTTGAGCATCTTTCCATATGCTTATTTGCTATCTATATATCTTCTTTGGAGAGGTTTCAGGTTTTTTGTCCATTTATTAATTGGATTTTTCTCTGATTATTGAGTTTTCTGTGCTTGGCCCATTTTTTAATTATTGTTTTCTTATTTTTGTGTTTTAACAGTTCCTTACATTTAAAATAAAAGTCCCCATGAGAATCCTTTGATAGCTCAGTTGGTAGAGCGGAGGACTGTAGTGGAAATTAAAATAAAAGTCCCTTATCAAATAAATGTTTTTTTTTATTTTTTATTAAATGATAGCTGTATACATAAATGCAAACATGGGGTACAGTGTAGTGTTTTCATATACAATTTGAAATATTTTCATCAAACTGGTTAACATAGACTTTGTGTCATTTACTTAGTTATTGTGTTAAAACATTTATACTCTAGTTCTAAAAAAGTTCACTTGTACCTTTGTTAGAGAGACCATATAGGTGATCTTTCCAATCACCCTCCCTCTACCCATCCGCCCTTCTGCCCTCCCCTACCACAGCCCCTCCCCATATTCTTAGGCTAGAATTAGGTTGTAGCTTTCATTTGAGATCTATAAATTAGTTTCATAATAGGGCTGTGTACATTGGATACTTTTTCTTCCATTCTTGTGATACTTTGCTAAGAAGAACATTTTCCAGTTCCATCCATGTAAACATGAAGGAGGTAAAATCTCCATCTTTCTTTAGGGCTGCATAGTATCCCATGGTGTACATATATCACAGTTTATTGATCCAGTTGTGGATCGATGGGCACTTGGGCTTCTTCCATGACCTGGCAATTATGAATTGGGCTGCAATAAACATTCTGATACAAATATCTTTATTGCAATGTGATTTTTGATCTTCTGGGTATATCCCTAATAAAGGAATTGTAGGATCGAATGGCAGGTCAATTTTTAGTTCTCTAAGTGTTCTCCAGACGTCTTTCCAAAAGGAACGTATTAGTTTGCATTCCCACCAGCAGAGTAGAAGTGTTCCCTTTTCTCCACATCCATGCCAGCAACTCTGGTTTGGGGATTTTGTGATATGGGCTAATCTTACTGGAGTTAGGTGATATCTCAAGGTAGTTTTGATTGGCATTTCTCTAATGATTAAGGATGGTGAGCATTTTTTCATATATCTATAGTCTGCACACCTATCTTCTTTGGTGAAATTTCTCTTCAAGTCCTTTGCCCACCCTGCGATGAGATTACTTGGTTTTTTTTTTTTGTTTGTTTGTTTGTTTGTTAATGTGTTTGAGTTCTCTATGGATTCTGGTTATTAAACCTTTGTCAGAGACATAGCCTGTGAATATTTTCTCCCACTCTGAGGGCTGTCTGTATGCTTTACTTACTGTGTTCTTGGCTGTGCAGAAGCTCTTTAGTTTGATCAGGCCCCAATAGTGTATTTTTGATGTTGTTTCAATTGCCTGTGGAGTCCATCTCATAAAAAATTCGCCCAGGCTGATTTCTTTTTTTTTTTTTTGAGACAGAGCCTCAAGCTGTCCCCCTGGGTAGAGTGCTATGTCTTCACTGCTCACAGCAACCTCCAACTCCTGGGCTCAAGC
>CAUYQV010106740.1:0-25084 GCA_963574575.1 Galagoides demidoff
CGCCTGTGGTCCCAGCTACTTGGGAGACAGAGGCAGGAGACTCGCTTGAGCCCAGGAGTTGGAGGTTGCTATGAGCTATGATGCCATGGCACTCTACCCAGGGGGATAGCTTGAGGCTCCGTCTCAAAAAAAAAAAAAAAAAAGTAGCTGCTACTACCTAGAGACAAGGAGGCCATCCATTCTCTCACAGTATTGTCCACTTGCTTTAACAAGTAAGCCACTGACTGTCGGATGCATCCCAGCATCTGTAGTAAGACTCCAAGACTTATTCCTTGTTTTTCATAAAGGTATATTTTAAATTTTGTAAGTCAGGCAAATCTAAAGTGGGGTCAGTAATAAAGTTCTGTGTTAGTTTTTCAAAGGCATTTTGACAATCTGTGGTCCAGATCAGAGGCTCCATATCTGTCCTTTCAAGGGCCTTATTCAAGGGCTTTGCTATTAGTCCAAAGTTTGGGATCCAGATGCGACAGAACCTTGCCACTCCTAGGAACCCCACAGTTGTCAGTTGTCTTTTATTTGGGGCACCTTCAGATTCAAGATGACTGGCTTTGGTCTGACATTAGGCTGCACACTCTCTTGTTAAAGTGGAATCCCAAATAAGTAACCTGCTGTTAGCAAATCTGTGCCTTTTGAGGTGCTACTTTATAGCCACATGAAGGCAGATGATTTAGCACAGCCACTCTATTTGTGAGACATTGATCGTAATCAGGGCTGACTATAAGCAAATCATTTGTGTACCATAACAGAATCCCTTGGTCCAGTTGCAGTTTCTACAAGTCTTTTACTGAGTTCTCCCTCCACAGAGTAGGAGAGTTTTTAAACCCGCAGGCATCACAGTCTGTCAGTGTCATCAGGTCTTCCTAGTCTCTGAATTTTGCCATTCAGATGCAAAAAGGAGACAGTGTTGGGGGAGGAGGCAAGATGGCTGAGTTTCCACAGAGGCTTCTGTCCAGAAGGATAGTTAAAGGACAGAAGTTTATCAGGTAAGCTGATGGTTTGGAGCTGAGCCAAGAGAGAAGATTAAAGGGCGCAGGTCATATGCAAAAAGGAGTCAGGTCTCTTTTTTCTAAAGGGATGCTAAAGAAAGTATCTTTTAAATCCAGTACTGTTCCATGGTACTTGGTACTGCTCTCAAAGGAGTCTGTGGGTTTGGCACTGTAGGGTGTGTCTTGTACAGTATCATTAATGACATGCAGGTCCTCTATGAATTGGTCTGAGGCTTTGTGATAGGTAAAACTGGCATTTTACAAAAGGACCCATAGGAATGAATTAGTCCATGCTCTAGAAATCTGTTTAATATGAGTTGAATTTCTTTCAGTGCTTTCTTTCTAGGGGTTATTGTTGCTTGTGAGGGCATGAGTCCTCTTTTAACAGAATGGTAATTGGTGTGGCTCTTATGGCACGTCCCAGGGTCCTGTTGGGCCATATGACCTTACTCACTTTTCGGTAGACCTTGGGAGGAATAGAATTTGTTTCTTCTTCGTTGTTAGCAAGTAGACATTGAAACCAGAGAATGTTTTGGGTGCAGGTGGAGTTGCTGCTTCTCTGGACAAAAAGTTATTTGGGCATTCATTTTATATAGCAAATCATGGCCTAGGAGAGGTATTGGAAAGTCTGGCATATGTAAGAAACTGTCTCAACTTTTTTTTCGCAGTTGGCACTCAAGAGATAGGAGAATGGGTCATTGTTGCATCTGACCACTGCCACTGTATCTTTGGTAAGAGAATAAAGTTTTAGAGTCTAGAGCTGAAAAGGTAGTCTGTGTCAATTAAAAAGTCCACTAATCCAGTCTCCACTATCACTTGTAGCCAGGGCTTCTGTGAGGATGTTTACATTGGAGCCACTATTGAAGCATAGTGCTCTGGGCCCCCTCATTTGTCATATTTTAGTCTTATTTGCTCTCCTGAGGGTTTCATGTTACCTGGAGCCCTTTGCAGTTTTGTGGAGGGTTCTTTCCAATGTCTTTACTCTTCACAAAAAGAATACTAACTGATTGTATTCCAACCCAGGGTGACTTTTCCCACCCTTTCCTTTGTTGATGCAGCTACCAGAGTACATAGGTTTCAGTTTCTGTTCTCTTCTTTAAAGGAACTGTGAGGGATTCATACTAATTGTTCTTCTCACACTGTAGTTTCCTACTTATGTCTTGAGTACTCTGCCCTGTAAAAGTCATATTAACAATGTGCATGCTCAAGGGCCTCTTGATTCTCTTCTGTGTATTTCTAATATGCCCAATAGGAATATTCCAGAAATTCAGTGGGATGTTCATTAGTTCTCTGTTGTATTTCTTGAATTTGGTTTAAACTCTTCTGTCTAGGCACTCCCCTCTGGAGGCCTGCCAGAATATACTTTCAGTAATTATTATTCTCATACTGTTTGTGTCTGCAATATGATTCCAGTTTGGTTCTGCCATTGGGATGGCAGCATTGGGTCTGGGGGTCTGATGAGGATCTCCACCATGGAGGTGCTATGTTTCCTCCTTTGCCTTGTCCACCACAGTTACTCATCTGTAGTAATAGGGTGTTCACCTCCACCCAACTGGGGTGGTGCATTACAAAGATGGCTGTGAAAAATTCTGTCATTCTCTGGGGTCCTCTCTATCGGTTGTGTTAGTTTTTCCAATGCAGTAAGTCAGAGGTGCAAGATGGAATGTAAGTTAAATAATACCCTGCCAGCTATCCTTGTGCTTCTGAGCCCCCTTCTGGATATTGCTGTAATGGAAAGTGCCCTGCCCCAGCTATGGGTGCCCTCTGATCAAATTGAGTTTCCTCCTGGGTCTTGAAAGGAGAGACCAATCCCACTCCTGAATCCATGACCTGGTGGGCATGGTTCCAGTCATGCTTCTCTGGCTGTGGACCCCTCCGTTGATGGTGGCAGATGTAAGGGAGCCAGCAGTGGGGTAGTGGGTTCTTCAAGGACTGGATTGACAGGGTTCCTGAGATCTAACCTGGTTAATTCTTCCCCAGTTTTATCACCTAGGATCTGATTATCTCACATACTAGTGGTGGAGGTTTTCTTTGTACCATTAATTTTGTCCCAGATTTTTCAGCCTCTTTATTATGCCTTAAAGTTTACACATATGGGCTCTCATCCCATTTACCAGCCTTTGACCAGTTTTACAACAGTATAATAATTTAAGGTTTCAGTCAATGGCCACTTCTCACACTCCAGCAATGTTACCATAAAAGACCATTCTCTTTTTAGGCATAGGCTTATAGCTGTCAGTTGATCATTCAGCCAAGATTCTTTCCAAGAGACTTTCAAAGGAAGTAGAAACAGAGCCTCCCATATTAAACAAAGCTCACAAACAAGAACAAACACAAGTTGACAAGGAGTTAATACAAAGAATTTACAAGGCAAACAATCTCAATCTCAGTGCCTTCAAGCCCTACCAAACAAATGGGAACCATATAAAAATAGAGAACTGAATTCTCTTAACCCCAAAGGGGATGAATCTCCTGGGTTCCCTAGTTCTGCTCAACTGTGACTTCCATACCTATGGCATGGAACCAAAAGGGCTGAGGTATTACCACTCTTCCCAAATCTGTTTCCTTTTTTTCAGTGAGGTGGTTCAGGTAGTAAGGAGTTGTATCTTATTTAGGAAGGGAGAGATGAGAGTTTCTTGGAGTTAACCAGGCTCTAGCAGCTGCTGGGGTGGTCCCTCACTCTCTCACCAAGAGGATGTTCCTATTGGTGAAGAACTATGGCTTGACCTGGGGCTGCTCCCCATGTCTTCCAGCCATGATAGCAGTCACAGGATGCCGTTCCACTGGGACACCAGTGGGTTCACCTAGGGATGCTAAGTTTTGTTACTGAAAGTTCAGTACTTGTCTCTGATGCTGAATCAGTGAGAGTGAAGACTGAGGAAAAGTGGTTTGATAAAAAGGAAAGAGAAGTGCATTAATTTGCCAACAAATGAAGAAAGTGGCAGACTAGTGTCTCAAAAGACCAGTGTTCTGCCTTTAAGGAGAAATACAGGGCTTTTTTTTTTGGCTGGGGCTGGGTTTGAACCCACCACTGTATATGGGGCTGGTGCCCTACTCCTTGAGCCACAGGTGTCATGACCAATGGGGCCACTATGGCTCTGGTCTGGACTGCAGGTAGGAACCAGGCGAGAGGCAGATTAGAAGTACAAGCTTGTAGGAGACGGGCTAGCACTTACTTGCAGGGTAGCCCCAACCTCCGCACCAGCCTTTTATTGAGACAAAATAATACAGGTGAGGGGAGTAATTAACAATGACTGCACGGGCTCTTTCTTTATAAGGAGTTCCTGTGGACAAATGGCCTAAGGGTCCACCCCTCAGCTGCAAATCATCTTGCTCAGATGTCATCTGGCTTTTGGTGTCCCCTACACACAGGTGCAACCCAAAATTCAGGGCTTTTTAAAGGAGGGGGGGTCTTCAGAGTTGGAGCTCACAGCTATGTGACCAGTGTTACATGTCATGGCTTTGGACTATTGTTGTTTAACTGTAGATGGTGGAAATTTTGGTCATCCTTATCTCTGGTGAAGATGATCTCATGACCTTTGGACAGTTTGTTGAGCCATCTACTGTTTTACTAGAAAATAAGTAACAAAGAACATTTTTCTGTCCCTTTGATTACTGGCATCAGGCAAGAATTCAGCTTTTAATTCCCCCCAAAGGCTGGGGGAGTTTTAAATAGACCAGTTGTAATATATTTTGTCCTTTTTAGTCCTTTACTTCTATTATGGTCTATCAGTTAAGGCAAAGTAGAATTTGCTGCTGTTGCCATATACTATGTATGGCTTACCCTTCGTATTTGGAATCATGACCTCTGGGGTTAAGAGAAATGGATATTAGGAAATAGGTGGTAGAATAAAGGCTAGAAGACATAGATCTTTCTATTCATGCCACATTTCCCTTCAACCTGTGTTGTCCTCCCCCTTCACAGTTTATAGCATCTTTCATAATAAAAGATACATTCCTTTAGTAATTTGATACATCCCAACATTGTTATAGAGAAGTGGGAGATGATAAAGCATGATTCTGCTTAGAAAGTCATCAAGATCTTATTTTGTAAGATCTTGAGGCAGAGAGTGGTAGAGTCCTTTAGTTGAGTTGTGATTCGTGCCTTTTTTTTTTTTAAGATTCTGAGCTTTTGTGTGTTCTACCTGTTTTGTGGTCAGAATAATTATAGCATATGAATTGGCACTTGTATATATTGTCATTCAAACGTATTAACTGCAAGTTTGTCTAAAGCCTGATAGTAAGTGTCAATATAGCCAAGGACTGCAAGTGGTATTTATTACTGAGTGATCTGTAGGTATCACTTGCGGGTGAATTGCTATGTTAGCAGTTGGTGGGTATATATGTGACTGATTCTTATGTTACTCAATTACTTCATTTACCTAAACTTCCTATTATTCTTTGACACATTTTTATTTTTCCTTTTAACATCATTTTCATAAATCTTGGACTATAAGGATCAGTAGAAGTTTGATAGACCATCCAATTCCCTAACAGGCTTGTGTTTAGATAGTTCATGGTTTAAGCTATTATGCTGTCATCATTGACATTTGCATATTCTACTTCATATTTTAAGTTATGTTTAGCAGTATATTTGGGATATTTCTGGTTCAGAATTCAGATGTTGATATTGCCAAACTTGAAAGGATATAGATGTGAAGAAGCCTCTGTAATGTCTTTAGTAATAAGAAATGCTTTAAGAATGTTTCTATTCAAAGTGTATGCTCTAATTTCTTGGATTCAATAATTTCCTTCTCTTCAAAGTCCTTGTCTAATTTTGAATTAAAATTGACTGGTTATACTACATACAAGAGAAACCCAGGTAACTATTTTATCTTCTTACCTATTTGGTGGGCCCTCTACCTCTCAACCACTTTAGAGACTACCATTTGTTCTAAAAAGGAAATACTATTTTCAGACAGATTAGTCTTTGATAGGAAAAGGAATAACTAAAATTTCTACTGTGAAATAAGTCTTTTTTTCTATATTAATGGGTTTTTGTTGAGTATAGAAATACTGCCAAAGATGTTGGAGACCTCTGCTCAAATTTTCAGATTTGGGGGGCTTGACATTTTTCTTTCCTTTTCTTTCTTTCTTTCTTTTTTTTTTTTTTTTTTGCAGTTTTTAGCCAGGGTAGGATTTGAGCCCACCACCTCCAGTATATGGGGCCAGTGCCCTCCCTACTCCTTTGAGCCACAGGTGCCACTGGACATTTCTCTCATTCAAAGTCTGTGGCAGGGAGATAAGAGAAATAGATAGAGAAAGCAGATCTGAGCATACCCCAGGAACATAGTAGGCCTTTGAAATATCTTAGATCTTTCAGGTTTGATTTGCTTCTATTCTTTTTCAAATTTTTTTACATTTTTTCTTTTTTTTCTTATGACTACTTTTCCTTAGTGAGAAGTGACAGGTTTGTGCTTAGTGGAAAAATATAAAGTGTATCTTATCTTGTTGAATTTAACATCTTGGGGCAATTTGCCTCCAAAATCTGGTGTATACATAGCATCCTTTTTTGACATTACATTGAAGTAAAATACTTTAATTTCTGCTGTATGGTTAAGTCTGAGATCTTATTGTATCAAAATTATTGTTATCTTCATTAACATATTCAGGAATCTTCTGGTTATAATGGATAATTGTCTTTCCCTCCCAGATGTAGGGAACCTGAGGCCTCAAGGCCACATGTTGCTCTCAGATCTTTAAGCTTAGCCCCTCAGCTGAATCCACACTTCGCAGAACAAATCCTTTTAATAAAGGGATTTGTTCTGTAAAATTTTCAGACAGGGCTTCACTCAAGGACCAGAAGGCTATGTGTGCCCCCAAGGCTGCAAGTTCCCCTTCCCTGCCTGGGATTCAACAAATATTTATTGAGTATCTTGGCCTATACTAGGTAGGCATCATGGAGTCAGAGATTCATAAACCATATCTAATGACCATTTTATGTTCAGTCCAGCAACTTATTGTAAACTCTAGCTTTTCAATCTGTTACTGATGTTTCCCCCACCCCATTTTGATAGTCTTCTAATTCTGTGAACCATTTTTTCTATGCATTTTTTTTTTTTTTTGAGACAGAGCCTCAAGCTATCCCCCTGGGTGGAGTGCCATGGCATCACAGCTCACAGCAACCTCCAACTCCTGGGCTTAAGCGAGTCTTCTGCCTCAGCCTCCCAAGTGGCTGGGACCACAGGCGCCTGCCACAATGCCTGGCTATTTTTTTGGTTGCAGCCGTCATTGTTGTTTTGGTGGGCCCGGGCTGGATTTGAACCCGCCACCTTGGGTGTATGTGGCTGATGCCTTAGTCACTTGAGCCACAGGTGTGGAGCCTTCTATGCATTCTTGTACCACTTCTTTGATATTAAATTTAGACAACACTTTAAGTATTTTCCTGATCCCCTTTGTCTTCTCTATATATCCCTTTCTCTTCCTTGATAATCTTTTCATCTGCTTCTGGGGCTTCATCTTTTGCGTGTATGTGGATTGTAAGTTTATATTAGCTTCAGGTTCTTGCCAGAAACCTGGATTTAGATTCAACAGCTGGTGCTAGTCTCTAGAGCAGTGGTTCTCAACCTGTGGGTTGTGACCCACAGGAACTGTATTAGAGGTTTGCAGCATTAGGAAGGTTGAGAACCGCTGCTCTAGAGTATCCCTCTGGTACCTCAACTTCAACCAAATCAAACTCCTTGCTTTAGCTCCTGAGCCCATTACGTTTTCATGTGTTTTTTTTTATTCTTTTACAAGCTCCTCCTTTGTTGATAGGTTAACAATTCTCTTGGGCACAAAATTTATAATCTTTGATTTCTTATTCTGTTGTATACTGCATTTGAACTGCCATTAAATACTATTGAGTTTTTTCCATATGCTTATTGGCCATTTGTATATATATATTCCTTGGATAAAAGATCCCTTGCTCGTTTTTTTTTTTTTTTTAAATTAAATCATAGCTGTGTACATTAATGCAATCATGGGGTACAATGTGCTGGTTTTATATATAATTTGAAATATTTTCATCAAACTGGTTAACATAGCCTTCATGGCATTTTTTTAGTTATCGTGTTAAGACATTTCTATACTACATTTAGTAAGTTTCACATGTACCCTTGTAAGATGCACCGTAGGTGTGGTCCCTCCAATTACTTTCCCTCCATCCATCCTCCCCCCCCTTTCCTTGTTCTCCATTTCTTGGGTTATAATTGGGTTGTAGCTTTCATATGAAAGCTATAAATTAGTTTCATAGTAGGGCTGAGTACATTGGATTCCTTTACTCATTTTTATAGTACTTAATAAAACATTATAGTAGTGTATTTTATTGATGGTTTTAATTTTTTAAAATAATTTTTAAATAGACAGTTAAATTACATATAATTATTGTATACAACATAATGTATTATATATAATATTTGTATACAACTATTGAATACAGTATAATGGTGGATTGGCTAATGAACATTTATATTACCACATATAGTTATGACTTTTGTGGTAACAATACTTTATATTCACTCTCTTACATTTTTCAAGAATATAATACATTATTATTAACCTTATTATTTTTGAGAAACTGCCAAACTGGTTTCCATAGTGGCTGTACCATGTTATATTCTTATCAACAATGCATGAGGGTTCTAGTTTATTCATGTCCCTGTTTCTACTTTTTAAAATTATAGACCTCTAGTAAGGGTGAAGTAGTAGTACCTCATTATGGTTTTGATTTGCATTTCCTTAATGACTAATGAAGTTGAGCATCTTTTCATATACTTATGGGCTGTTTTTGTCTCTCGAATTGAATTTTTTGTCTTTTGGTAAGTTGTAGGAGTTCTTATATATTGTAGAACTGGCATTTTCTTCCTCTTCAGTTCCTTTCTTTCTTGGGGCTGCATCCAGACAATTTATTCAGAGGTTTTGTAGCTGTTACCAAAGAGCAAAGTGCCCTGTGGCATTGTGAACAGGTGCTAACCTGTGTTCTCACAAGGTTGCTGGGCTGGCTCTGCAGCTTTGGAGGGGGATCTCTTATGGATGCTTTGCAATAAAACTAGATTCATAGCTTAAGCAGGTGTGCTTTTGCAGGCACAGGCCAGACTTGACCCATCAATAGCGCAGAAGTGGCATTGAGCATAGGTAGCCTGCCACTGCTGTTTCTGTGCTGCCCACATGGACAGCTTCTTGATTTCTGACTGATATCCGAGTAATAATTGCCTGGGATTTTACTTTAATTTTATAAAATTTTTTATAATTTTCTGTTATTTTACTTTTGTCCTTTGGTTTCTCATGTTGCGTTATATATGATGGAACCTGAAGCCCTCAGATAGTTCCAACATCCCCATTCCACTTTATTTTTGCCCAAAAAGGTTCCAGAAGTATTGCATGTGTTTGTCTTCATTCTAGCCATGTATTATTATGTGGGTATGTAATAAAATTATTTTTCTGACTAATTTTAGTTAACATTTATCTAATTATGTCTAAATTATATCTGTGTTTTGAATAGTCTTTTTTTCACTTTAGGAGATAAAGTGTAGTGGTAGAATAATATTTGTTTTTCCTTTTGAGTCATGAGATAAACTTTCTCACATTTGCTTTTTGTTGAGATTCGTAGGCATTTACTTGTGAAGTTATATTTGAGAGAGTGCTGAATCCTAACTACTAAACAACCAGGGAAAATTGGAGTTATATTTGAATTATGTTGAACTGCTGGTTATTCTGGATGCTACTTCCCCACGACAAATTAGCATTGCTTTTTCATTTCATTTCGTTTTCTCAGTAGGTCTCCAATTCATAGAATGCAGTTTCATAAACTAAGAATTTGTTAAAAGTTAAATTATAGAAATTAATACATAGTATTCTTAATTAGTAATAGTTTGAAATGTATTTTTCAAAGAGGTGAGTAAAAGTAGATTTTAGTAAAATCTTTAATTCAGATTTTGGTGTAGTAATATTCCATGGGTTCCTTGCTGCTTATGAAGTGCCTTTACACCTTGTCTTATTTATTCCTTATAGTAACCCTCTTGTATGTGTTACTCACATTTTACTTGTGAGGAAACTGAACAGCAAATTGATAAGGATTAAAGAGGATTTGGAAGGGGAACTTAAGTCCAAATCACCTGATTTTAAATCTCATGTTATTTGTAGTATACCATGCTGACTTTCCACCTCTCTGTTATTTAAATATAGTAGCTGTTACCAGAAAGTTGAGGGAATAAACTTGTTTTTAGCACTCTTAATTTTACCTTTTGCCTTTGATTTGAGGAGACAATAGCAGAACCAAAAACTTCTGACCAAATTTACATTCAGATTAATGAATTTTGAACTGTTTTTCAGCATTAAAGAATTTTCCTAATCCTACTTGATTTAGTATTGTAAGAATACCTTCCAAGATCTGCTAGTTTGGCTCCTCATTTTCTAGAAGACACCCAAAAATTCAGTGGTCAGACCAGTTAGAGTTTATTCTTCATGGTTCCTAAAACTCTGGGACAAATATTTTATTAAGCTGGTAGAATGTAGTACTTCTTGAATTTATCATCTTTTTCAACTTTTTAAAACATTTTAGAACTAATTTGTCTTAGTGCTAATATGAAATTTTTATTAACTCAAGTTAGTTTTTTTTTTTTTTTGAGGCAGACCCTCAAGCTGTCCCTCTGGGTAGAGTGCTTTGGCAATATAGCTCACAGCATCCTCTAACTCCTGGGCTCAAGCGAGTCTCCTGACTCAGCCTCCCAAGTAGCTAGGACTACAGGCGCCGACCACAGGCGCCCACCACAACGCCCTGCTATTTTTTGGTTGCAGCTGTCATTGTTGTTTGGCGGCCTGGGCTGGATTCGAACCTGCCACCTTAGGTATATGTGGCTGGTGCCTTAGCCACTTGAGCCACAGGCGCCGAGCCCCTTAGTTGTTTTTTTAAGGGATCATTTTTTAAGAGGAACTTTCAGGGGATAATCTAGCCTTTGTTATGTAACATTTCTTAAGCCTTAAATCTCAGCAGATGGCAAGAAATAGCCACTGAGGGAGTACATTTGGACTAACAACAGTTTTATAAGATAAGGAATGTTGAGGAAGAAGATATCTTAACCACTTATGGCATGGCATCCTGTGGATATGACTTTGCTGGAACAACAGGATAGATGTTACCGGAGAATAGTGGCATGGGCCAAGAAGGAAAGAGTATGAAAATGGAGCTTCATTTCACTCTGTTAGCTGAGAGGCATGTGTTCAAGGGGTAATTTATGAGCATTTATTGTTTCATTGCTTGATTCTTCTCAGCATACGGTTTGTGTCTCTTTCTACTTCCCTTAACATAAGATGGATGTAGATTAAGAGGGCAGACCTTTCTTTGCTCTAACAGAATGTGGAGGTCCATGTTTCTGTGGTTAGCATAAAGAAAAATGCTGTTCATTTATGCAGATTCTAAGTATATACTCAACAAGTTAGAAGCTCATAAGAGAAGGAATGATCAGTGCTTTGCCAGTGAATTCTTTGTAACATAAAAATTTCACTTTGCAATGAGCTCCCTTGTTGCATTTAAGAGGCTTTTCAAATGGAATTTGACTTATAAAAATTTAGTTTAAGAGCATGTTTTCTTGACTCCACCTACACACCATGCAGAATTATTGTTTTTGTTTTTAGAGTCCCAGTTGGTTTTCACATGGAAATAGTAGCGTTAATATATGTTCTTGGTGTAAATGCCTGAATTTGGTGTGCCAGAAAATTTGTGATATTCTTTGAGATTTAAAATATTTTTCTTTAACAGAATTAGTAAGGTTCATATGTTTAGAAATTTAGTATATTGATGGAGTATTCTTTATAGATTCAGGTTTTGTTTTTACTGGGTGAGTGTTGAGTATCCTCCTTGAACTAAACTAGACTAAAAGTTAGTAAGTCCAGAATTGTGGTCACAGTAGGGCTCTGAAATTAAATATACGGTACTTAGGTCTGCAAATGTATATAAACTAAGTAAGTATAGTCTGTCGATAGAAAACTTAGAGAAATAAGAATCAATTACACGAAGATTTTCTTTTCCCTTCTTTAAATAGCCTTCAGGTTTGCAAGCATACTTAGAAAAACAATGTTTTAACTATGAAAATCTCTTAGTTTAGACTCACATCTTGACAAAAATAAGTTGGTCTGCATACTACTTTGCATAAAAGATGGATATGGCAGTAACTAGTGGGGAGGAGAGAGGATTCCAATGTATTTCAGCCTCTTTACGGGATAAGCCCAAGCAAAGCAAATAGCCATGCTGTATGTCTCAAAGGGCTCTTGTGTGGGTATTTCAGCTTAAAAGCAGATTAGCATCGGAAGTCTGTGATCATGTCAAACATTTGTAATAAGAGGTGGCTGTTGAAAATAATTCTTTACATAACTGAATTCTAGTGGATGAGGTAAGTGAAGTGAATAGGAAATGATCCCTTTGTCATCGCTTTACCTGAAAGCCAGGAAATTTGGTATCTGGAATTGGGGACTTTAAAAAGCATCAAGATTGGAAAATGTAGGATAATTCAGGTCTAAGAGTCTTTTTTAAAAAGTGCAGAAGGAATATATGCGTGGAAATATGTACCATCAAATTTTTGCTAATAACATTATCTTTCACACATTTAAAATCAATCTTTTGATTACTCTAGTAGCCACAGGTCATATAATGATTTTTGCCAAACTATAAGCCTAGGGAACTTAAGTCCATGCATGGTGTAAACAGTCTTATACTGTGAGTTTGTTTGTCCTGTTGCTTATATCCCCTGAAATTAAGTTTTAGAACTTTTAGGTGGAAGTTCATGTATAATCATAATTCTTTCTAGTACATGAACATGTTTTTCACATCTGTGGGTTGATTATAAATGCATTATAAAAAATCATTGGAGGCTACGTGTGGTTTGCTCACGTCTGTAATCTCAGCACTTTGGGAGGCCAAGGATGGAAGATGACTTGAGGCCAGGAGTTCAAGACTAGCCTGGGCATCATAGCAGACCCTGCCCCTCTACAAAAAAATTTAAAAATTAGCCTGGTGTCTTGGCACATGCCTGTCATCCTAACTACTTGGGAGGCTGAGGCTGAGTCAGGAGGATTGCTTGAACCCAGAGGATTGCTTGAGCCTAGCAGTTTGAGGCTGCATTGAGCTATGAGTTTGCCACCACACTGTAGCCTGGGAAACAGAGTAAGACCCCATTTCTTTTTTTTTTTTTTAAAATTCATTTGGACTTAGAGGTGAAAAAGATATAGTGTGATTGGCTACCAAAGAACATCTATTACATCTGCACATTTTTGCTGCTAATGAATGACCACTTCTAGGAAGCATTTTCTGAGTGATGCGCAGCTTTTGGAAAAGAACAAAGTGGGAAGTGTTTTTCTTAGAGGATATTATTTGATCATAAGGCAATAGAGAAACATTAAATGATTTGTGGTGAATTTTATTTTCCCAGAGCACCTTTTACAACCTGCAATTCAATCAGTTATTGTGCTAGGTAGGGGATGGGTGCACTGACCTTGTCAAAAGAGTGAGCAAGGATTTCATTTGACTTTGGTTTGTTAGTTCACAATACTCATGGATATCTGGATCTCTAACCTTGGCTTTTTATAACACTATAATCCTAGGCAGTCATTCACTAGGAAAACACTTGTGTTTCTCTTTTTTCTTTGTATTTGTTCATTTGAAAAGGCTTTCAAAAGGAATTGCAGCCTGCATGTGATTATAGCTATCAGTAGCACTTAAACTAACTGCTGAGATGAAACTTTTCTTTTTGGACTCTGCTAATTTCACATATCAATAGAAAAGAAAAAAAAATTTTTTCCTGTTAAAAGGCCCAAATTTACTAATTGGTAGCTGCTCTTTGGGTTGAACTACAATCCTTAGGGACAGCATTTGATAGAATAATTTTTGACATTTTAATTTGACAAGAAACAATTCAGTGAAATGACTTAGACTTATGCCTAAGTGGAGTCTTCTTATTTCATGACTGTGATACTCAGGGTGGGGAATGCCTTTGAAAGTCTGCAGCACTTTATAAAGCCTGTGATCCATTTAATGTGGAAGTGCAAGCTGCTTGGCAGGTGTTTTCATAGGAGGTTCACCTAAAATACTCTTAGACAATTGAAACATTTTTCTGTTAGGATTTTGGAGTATTGCAGCATATTCTAAAGCAACTTTCCAGGACACTGCCCTTAGGTATAAAGTGTATAAATTTTATGTCCCTTTATTGTTTATTTATCATTTATATCTTTCTAACTCAAAAATATTATTTGTTTTTAAAAATTTCCCCCCAGATTGCCACTTGAACGTGGTGAACAGACTAATTTTAGGTACCAGGTGTTTTTTTTGCGGGTAGTATGTGTTTGTATGCTGTTATATATCTCTAAGAAAAACTTAACATTTTAAAATAATGATGTTTAAATTTGAAGCAAATATAGAGTATACACACATACATGATTCTGGTTAATTTCTGAAAAATTATCTTAGAAATCTACATTTGTCCATATATTTGGGGTAGTATTTAAATGGGCAATTGGAAATAAAATAGGTGTTTGAAAAATACCTGGTAACAGAAGCCTGGAAAATAGGTTGAAAGAAAATGAAAAAATGACTTTTGGTTTCGTGTGTATGTTTATAATATGTGGAATTTTATTTTTTAACTGCTAGAGAAGTTAGATATTGATAGTCTCAACCTTGCTCATGATGATAATGATTTATTCCAGATGAGAATATGGGATTCATTTTATTACCAATATATCCCCCTAAGATTGGGACAGGTAGATAATTTGGAGAGGTAGACTGCTTAGTGTCTAATTGTTTACATTCCCTTCCTTTTTTCACAAGCCACTATTAGTTGGTATTCTACGTATTTTAGTAAAAGTAAAACTTGTCATGGATTTGCTGGTCACATAAGTGGCTGTGCTAGTCTCTGTTTTTTCTTTCACCCCCAAATACTTATTTGTCTGCTTTTCTTCCTCCCTCTCTCTCTTCCATTTTTCTTTTCTCCCATTTAAATATGGGGAAAAGTTTAACATCTTTTTATATTGTGTAAAATGCCTATTATTATAATTTGATTTGTTCCCTGAAGACTTATGTTTTAAATTATTTATACATTTATTTTTAGTAAAATTATTTATTACATTTAGCAAAGCACTGAGTAAAATTGCTGATACAGGGAAAAAACAGTCCTAAGGAGAAAGTGAATATTACACACTTTAGTTTGTAGTCTGATATCTTTGTATTTTTGTTTAACTTTCAAATGAAAATAATGTTTGAATATAACTCCAAGTGTGAGAGATGCTACCTTAATACTACTTTAGTGATTATAGTTTTACTTGTCCTAAGTTTTAGTTAGAAAACTTAAAATTAACAGGAAACACTCAGTAGGGCCTTTTCATATAAAATGTTGTATTTTTAGAACAGCCTAAAATCCTTTAAGATTACTTTGGGATCGAGATTTCATACTTAAAGTAGGGGGGAGTAAACTAATATTAAAAGTTCCTTTGGCCATTGTGGATAGTTAACTGTTAGAGGTGATTTTCAGCACTAATCTGAAGTCTGTGGTTTAAACTCTGAGGGTCAGATTATATTGCCCACTTTCTTTATAGATGGTATTAAGTACATATTAAAGTGGCAGCCATAACTTTTTCTCCTGCTCCTTCTATCTTTATTTCAAGAATACAATTTTAGCTTTCTTTTAACTTGTGTTGTTTTTATATTTGTTTTTAATTTTCAAGAATATATGTAATGTACCTTTAAATTATACTATGATAATGATCTGGACAACTTTCCAAATTTTTTTAGTATACAGTTGAACCTCTATAATTTGATCACCCTACTGTAACAAACTGATCAGCATATGGAAGTGGCCAACATAAGGAACTCAGCCTACTGTATTGATATATGGGGTGCATGTCCAGTCTATGAAGATTAGGTCAACTTGAAGTGGTCAATGTAGGGAGGTTCTACTGTAGTGTGTATGTGTTAATCTGTATGTATTTATATATTGTATTTTCTTCCTTTTTTAAATTATTGTTTGTGATTCATTGAGAATACAAATTATTAGGTTATACTGATTGCATTGCTAGGTAGAGTCACTCTAATAATTGTGTTGTGCCATACACCATGACCTTTCACCCCCCCTTCCTTCTCCCCTCTCCCTCATTCCCCTACCTGCCGCCATGTATTAGGTCATCTACTGCCTTCGTACTAGAATTGAGTACATTGGATTTTTGGTTCTTCATTCTTGTGATGCTTTACTGAGAAGAATGCATTCCACCTCAATCCAGATTAATACAAAAGATGTAAAGTCTCTATCTCTTTTAATGGCTGAGTAGTATTCCATGGTATACATATACCACAGCTTGTTAATCTATTCCTGGATTGGTAGCTGGGATTAGAGGCACACACCACAGCTTAAGTTTTTTTATTTTTTGTAGAGAAGTTTTACTCTTGCCTTCTAAAATGCTGGGACTGCAGGTGTGAGCCACTGTATCAGGTCTGTTTTTAAAATACATAAATATCTATGGGCCAAATCTTAAGAATTTGCAGCAGGAAACTTTAAGAAAGAATGAGGGAGATACCCTTGCTTTTTACATAGATTAGGCCAGAAGGTTGTGTTTACTCATTTGTTTGTTTTAGGTTCTTTTTTCTGCCACTTATGATTTCTTCTTAGCATTAAGAATTGTTCAGGTAAAATATATTTGCCAAATTTTAGGCCCAACAATTAAGTTTTTAAATTGCCAGGGATATCAAAAGAGGTTTTAAAACATTTTGATGGTTTCAAAAAGGGAGAATTGACTGAATATTTGGAGGTTTTATAAGTTTTTTCTGATTTGTCTTAATTAAAGGGGTTCAATAAGTGTCATTGTCCAAGTAATACTTTAAGGATCCTAGTTAGTTTACTTGGTTTTTTGTGGACTAAAAAAAACTTATGACTATTAGTATGATTCTATAATGACATTGGAAATTAATGAGGTATTTATATCTGTTTTGAGTTGGTTCTGCTTATATTTCTTTTGAAACACTTGCCAAGTCTGATTTTAATGCAAAGCTTGTCCATTTCATATGCCTATTTACCATTTGCATGATTTTGAGCAATAAATATTTCTTGATAACAGCATTATACTTTATTTTTACCAACACTCATCTTTACTTCAAATAAAGCACAAAGCAGTTTATATGCATCTTAGTGAAGAAACAAATCCCTCTATTCCAGTGTGCGAAACAGAAAAGTATGAGATACATAATTTATTTTACAGAAATGGAAACCTGCAGACTAAATGAACAAGAAATTATGTTAATTTAGAGAACACCACTTTTATTTAATGTGTTTTTATTTAATACAGTTTATTTTCAAACTGTAGAATAAATATGTGAGAGTTCTCTTAGCCCTTATGCTGGTCTGTGTTAATTGGTATTTTTGTGCTTTCCTTGCTGTATAATTTAATCATCCTTAGAAGAAGATCTTGGCCAGGCGTGATGGCTCATGCCTAAAATCCTTAGCACTCTAGGAGGCCGAGGTGTGTGGATTGTTCCAGACCAGTGTGAGCAAGAGCGAGACAACTCCTGTACTCACCCACCCTGTCTCTACTAAAACCAGAAAAAAACAGAGGGTTGTTGGCTGGTGCCTGTAGTCTGTAGTTGGAGCCACTCAGGAGGCTGAGAAACCAGGGGATTACTTGAGTCCAGGCGTTTGAGATTGCTATGAGCTATGATGACACAGCACTCTATCTAGGGCAACAAAGTGAGACTCTGTCTCAAGCAAAAGAAAAAAAAAGAGAGGCTCAAACACCTGTGGCTCAAGTGGCTAAGGCACTAGCCATATACACCCAAGGTGGTGGGTTCGAATTCAGCGCGGGCCCACCAAACAACAATCATGGCTGCAACCAAAAAATAGCCAGGCGTTGTGGCGGGTGCCTGTGGTCCCAGCTACTTGGAAGGTTGAGGCAGGAGACTTGCTTGAGCCCAGCAGTTGGAGGTTGCTGTGAGCTGTGATGCCATAGCACTCTACCCAGGGGGACAGCTTGAGGCTCTGTCTCCAAAAAAAAAGAAAAAAAAAGAGAAAATGAAGATCTGAAAATATGAAGACGAGAAATTACTTGAGTAACTACACGTAATTGAAGAATAGTATTTGCTAGTTGATGACAAGACACGAAAACGCAGGCTCCCCACGGGTTGTTTTACTGTGAAAATAGGCATAAGTGTTTGGCAAATATATAATTGTCAGTGGTATAGTCTTAGAGAATAAAAATATAGGAAAAAAACATAATTTTTTTACTTTTTCTCCTTTTTCCTCTTTCTCTCTCTTTCCTTTACCATGCTTGCTCTGGAAGCTTCCAAGGGTCCCCATGTTGACACTATTTTATGTTAAAGGATTGCTAACTTGAAATTACATGAAGTCCTGGCCTTTGTTTGTACTTTGTCTTGTGAGGTGTGGGAGGAAATCAGGTGGGTTTAAAGTATCAATCCTTGCCTTAGTGATCCTTTTATATATGCCAATAGAGTATAAAAACCTAAATGATACTGGATTTGCTTTTTTCATGGGTGGATTGTATTGTTAACTATGTACTGCTCTTCTGGGTGAATCCTAGCCTATTTGGTTTCTGATGGATGTAACCAGATAGATGATAGTGATAGTGAGCAAATGCTCCAGCATCTCCTGATTTGAGTATCCTTCAGGTACCATACATTTTCTTAGACTCAGGTCTGAGGGGAAACAAGTATATCATCATGCTAATTATGTTAAAAATGCTAATTGGCTAACCTCCACAAAGAACCTTTAAAAGCACTACAAAACTTGCCTTTTTATTGGGAAAACCAGTGATAGATGATTGGTAAGAGAGGAATAGGCAGAGGATATTTAAACAGAGAGTAGACTGGCATAATAATTTAAAAACTAGGTCATTTTTAAAATTTATTTTTATTTATTTATTTTTAGGCTAGTCAAGTGAAGCAGTGGGAGTAGAGAAGGAGCAAACAAAGGGATCTTTCACCGATTGTGATCAATTAGTTGTAAACACCACTGCACTGGGGCCAGCCAATTTTTTTTTATTTCTTTTGAGACACAGTCTTGTTCTATTGCCCTCAGTAGAGTGCAATGGCATCATAGCTCACAGCAACCTCAAACTCTTAGGCTCAAGCAGTCCTCCTGCCTCAGCCTCCTGAGTAGATGAGACTACAGGTGCCTACCACAACACCTGAGTTTTTTTTTTTTTTTTTTTTAAATAGAGACGGGGTTTGGCTCTTGCACAGGCTGGTCTCCCAGCTCCTGAGCTCAATGAATCCATCCACCTTGGGCTCCCAGAGTGTTAGGATTACAGTGAACCACCACACCAGGCCTAGGTTGTTCTTTTTAGATCTTGGTTTTACTACGTGGTTTCAGGTTATTTTGATTGGATTATTTAATTCTGTGGATCTCTCTCTCTCTCTTTTTGTGGTAAAAGATCTTTGATTTATTATGTACAGACTATATTCAAACAAACTATCCATTCTGAAAACACCAGGTTCTGGCTTTTACATGAGCTCCTAGAAGAATATAAATTAGAACTTCTGAGAGAGTTCCTTCCACAGAGCAGGGGAGCGTCTGTGTGTGTGTGTGTGTGAGAGAGAGACCTGATTCCATGGGATTTGGCCAACGCTTCTGAAGGTACACACCCCTCTGTGCTTTAAACCCTGGCTCCGACTTCACTGGTCTAGGAGAAGGCTCTGCATGGGGCAGGTGTAATATAAACCAGTCACTCAACCTCCATCTTATCCTTCGGCAAAGAATCGATGAAAGCTTGCCACTCCACTGGATAAAAATGTTTATAGACGTTGATCTTTTCCAAATCTGTTTCGGGGTATCTTGATAATAATTCTTCTCATCTTGGGCCATGGCCTTTTAGTCTTCCCCATGGTTCTCCACCATGCAGCACACATAGTCAATGAGATCCTGAGATAGGCTATTTCCTTTCTTTTCTGGAAGGCTGGCTTCTGCCTCCAGGTCATTCAGTACATAGGGCTTCTGAACAAGCTCCTTGGGCCTCTCCTTTACATCCATTTCCATGGCCTTCACTTTTCTCTTATATAAGGGTAATGCCTTGTTGGGGTCCATAGGCAACCCCATCTTGGCCAGGATCTGCCACACCAAGTTAGCATGGTCGCGGGCGTGTCAGATGTGTGAGCACTGGGTTCAGATGCTTTCAGTTGATGGTTGATGTTTGTAACTGAACTTCTGCTCTGGGTCTTGCCCTTGACCTTAGGCATTGCGCAGACCACAGGAGTGGCAGCTGACACAAACTACCTCTCACACTGAAAACCTTGTGCAATTAACTCTGTGTGGATCTCTCTTACTCAAAATATGCAGAGATTACCTATGATTAACTTCCTTATAGGGCTATATATATTAAAAAGCGTTAGTTTGAGTTAGTAGATCTTAAAGCACTTTCAGAGAGTTGTAAGCATTATGCACATGCAGGAGGAGATTCATAGTCTTTACTCTAAAATAACTGAAAATGACCTTGAGAAAATAATACCCACTTGTAGACTAAACAAAGACTTCTGTGGCCATTTTCTTCTCGGCATAGAAGGAGCTAGTCTGACCAAATTATTACACAGGCAGGACGTGAACAGGTGCCATTGTGCTCAGCTGTTTTCCCTTTTATGAGAGCCTTGAGTTGAATGTTTCTCTGGGCAGCTAATCCTTGGCACCACTGCTTTGTTCCAGTAGTGGCATCTGGTACTAGATTGATTTAACTGAGTCTGAGGTTTGCTCTTTTCAGAATGTGCTCTCTAGGCAGCTTCTGTGTGGCTCTGACATAACCACATGCTACTGCTGCTTTTTCTGCCTTCTAGCACTGCACATGAAGCTAAGACATTCTGATACCTGCCATTTGGAACCTTTATTTGCTGAAAAATGTCAAGATTTTCAGACAAGTTGAAAACAGATAAAACTGATCATTCTTCCCTTTCCCAGGAATAGGCTGAGGGCATTCGTTCATAGATGGATGAATTGCTGAACTGGTATAGTTCAGTTATTTTTGAGAGAGCATATGAGTTTTGGGTAGAAAAGTTAGTTATGTATATATGTTCTTATTTTCCTTTGTACCTGTTTAGTGTGATATTAATTTGCTGTTTGTTTAAGCAAGGATTTTAGTGACTATGTTCTAGATTTCACTGGATATTGATGATTGTTGAGGGGAGTGTTCTTATCCTTCCTACTCATTTTTATTAAAAACCTCACTAGGAAGTGGCAGGTATTTGAGGATGGGCTTCTGTTATTAATATGCTGTACAGATACTCACACTGATGATTGTAACATCTGAAATTGCCAGGACTAAGACCTTCTGTTTGAGATTCTTGCTGCCTCCTCTTCCCTTCCCCGCCTTGGTCTATCCTAATGTTCTAAGTTGAGAGGATTGCTTGGTAGATGAAGGACAGAAGAAGAGCTTACTTGATAACTTTATTCCTCCTAGTAACTAATTGAGGAATCTACTTTATTGAGGAAGAAAGTTAAACTCTGGTATAGAGTGATGGCTTGAAAAAACTAGTATTATTTTGCTTATTCTTACCTTTCAACTTTATGGATAAATTATAATTTGCTGCATTTGAGTAAACTTTTTCCTTTATTTCTCATATTTCTTTATCTTGAATCTCAAGTCTGATGATGTCACAGAGATGGTAATAACCTGATTTGGCATAATTTGGGAAGGAAGTTCCAGTGACTCTAGTCTTTTTGAATTGCAAAAAACATAATGTATGAGAAGATGCCCTAAAAGTTACTTTATTGAGAGTAAAGACCAAGTTGAGAGACTGTGGCTCAGATGTAGAACTATTTTCTTTGGCATCTCTTTGGAAAGCTTCTTCTCAGGTGGCACAGTAGAAAAGGGAGGACTGAATAATAGCCAACAGACTTGTTCTTTGTAATGTAATTTATGAAGACTAGTGGAATGTAAAATCCATCTTTAGCAATTAAAAGGCAATGAGGACTAATGTTTTTAATATTGCCAACAGGATCCATGAATGGGAACATAAAATATTTGAAAATATTTTATGGTAGAATCTTGGTAATTTTTCAGTAAACAAAGCTTCTTGCTTAGGGTGTTAGGTTGGCTTGAATTACACAAAGAAGAATTGTTATTGCAAATTTAAACTTTCTTCAGCTTTTACCTGGATTTTTGTATTGTAACAGTTTTTTTTTATAGGTTCACAGAATACGAGTCTTAGTTTATAGTTGTAGAAATAACATTCATATAAGCATCTTCATCTTAGGGTTTGCACATAGGTAGTCACCAAGGAATAGACATGCATTGTATTTTTAGTTTCTCCTCGGAAATGAACAATCTTAATATTGCTTTTACCTGTTTTCAAACAGTTAAGTTTGCGAACTTATCCTAGGAAAAGTACTACATACCTCATTGCTGAATATCACTATAGTTGCCTTTGAAGTACTCCCCTTGGGAGGTCACACACTGATGCCAGCACCTATTCCACCCTTCAAAGCAATTTTGTAACTCTTTTTCTGGAATGGCCATAAGAGCTGTCCTTGTATTACCCCTGATGTCCTGAATGTTATCAAAATATCTTTCTTTCAATATTTCCTTTATCTTAAGATAGAGAAATAAGTCTTTGGGGTTCTAATGTTTACTGGCTAGAAACTCCCTCACAGTGTGAGCTGGTGCATTGTTGTGACGGAAGAGCCATGAGTTGTTGACAAAAAGTTTCAGTTGGTATTTACCTGTTTCTCTATTAATGTTTACTTGGTCTGCTATGCTTCTCACAGTCAGCCAAAGATTTTGACACACAATACAACAAATATTTGCAATGTTTTTGTCAGTTCTGCTTGTTACTAGCTGTCTTGACCTCTCTTTATCAGTGACTCTTGTCTCCCTTCAGAAAAACATTTATTTGTTTATTTTTATTTTTTGAGGCAGAGTCTTATTATGTCACCCTTGGCAGAGTGCTGTGGCATCACAGCTCACAGCAACCTCAAACTCTTGGGCTAAAGCAGTTCTTTTACCTGAGCCTCCTAAGTAACTGGGACTACAGGTGCCTGCCACAACATCTGGCTATGTTTTTGTTATTGTCATCATTGTTGTTTAGGAGGTCTGGGCTCCTAAATGTGGCTGGCACCCTAACCACTTAGCAACAGGCGCCAAGCCCAAAAAAAACATTTAATCTATTCATACACTACTGTTTTCTTCCTGGCATTATTCCCATAAACTTGGACTAATGTGTTCCTGATTTCACTTCACTCTTGCCAAGTTTAACAGGAAATTTATGTTTGTTTGTTCATTGCTCTAATTCAAGTTCCAACATGCACATAATAACAAACAAAAACATCCAACATTAATAAATGCCACTCAGTAAGACATTGCTACACATTGACATGAACACAGCTGTGAGAAACTGATATACCAAGGTTATGAAACCATCCCAAGCTGTTTGTACAGTACTGCCAACATAAGCACACAGTGGCAAATTTGTGAACTTAATTGTCAGACCTCTTATGTTTCATTCAGTTGTATATTATGGTATTAGATACGATTTGAACTTTGGTTGCCATCTTTGGTTCTTCTTCTTTTCAACAAAGAAGGGGCCATATTGCTATGTGAATTATTTCAAAGGTCTCTGAGGTGAAGATGACTAATACAATTATACAAAAATACCAGTATAAACCAGGTATATTTTTCAGGTAATGTGCACTTTCTCTGTAATCTTTACCATGGTGTTCATTTATCTTTCTTCCTATTAATGTGAGCAGTGGACACATATTTCTAAAGTCTCTAATAAACATGGTGTCAAAAGCCATAAGACTAGACCGTGAAAATACTTGCCTTAGAAGTCCATATTCTTCAGTGCCAGTGCTCTATCCATTGTTCCCATGCATTAGCTCAGGGCATCTCATAACATATTAAAGTCAGTTGTAAATTATATTTCCCTTCATAAAAATGATAAATATATTTCCAATAATAGTTATGATAGGCTTTGGTAGAATAAAATAGAGTGCAGATATTATGAATGACGTTTAGATACAGCTTATGCAGATAGGAAACTAATTAGCTTTCATATTTTTCAAGGGCTTGATATTTCTTTTGCATTGTCGAGGCTTTAGGACAGTGGTTCTCAAAGCATAGTCCCAGACTTCATCACAGTTAGAAACTTCTTGTATTTCTAATGGGATTCATTCCAAGAATGCAAGGATGGTTCAACATAAGCAATTCTATAAAGGTGATGTATCACATCATTGTAACCAAGGACAAAGACCATATGATCATTTCAACAGATGCTGAAAAGGCATTTGATAAAATTCATTACCCTTTCATGATTAAAACTCAACAAATTGAGTATGGAGGCAGTATACCTCCACAAAATAAAGGCCATAGCTGACAAATACCTAGTATTATACTAAATGTGAAAAAAATTGAAAGCCTTTCCACTAAGATCTGGAATGAGACAGGGATCCTTTCTATCACCACTTTTATTCTACATAGTAGAATAGTATTGAAAGTTCTAGCCAGAGCAATTAGAGGAGAGAAAGAAATAAAGGGTATTGAAATTGGAAAGGAAGAAGTCAAACTATCCTGTTTGTAGATGATATAAATATGATGTGTCTGTCTGTCTGTCTCTCCTTCTCTTTTTAAAAGAGACCAGGATACTTCCTATCCTGGAATAGAGTACAGTGACACCATCATAGCTCACTGTGATCTTGAATTCTAGGTCTCCAGCAGTCTTCCCATGTCAGCCTACCAAAGTGTTAAGATTACAGATAGGAGTCACTGTGCCTGGCTGATGTGAGCTTATATTTAGAAAAATCTAAAAACTCTACCAAAAAACTCTCGGAATAGATAAAAAAAAAATTTAGAAAAGTTGCAGGATATAAAATCAACATACAAAAATTAGTAGTTTTTTTTTTTTTTGGAGACAGAGCCTCAAGCTATCCCCCTGGGTAGAGTGCCATGGCATCACAGCTCATAGCAACCTCCCACTCCTGGGCTCAAGCAAGTCTCCTGTCTCAGCCTCCCAAGTGGCTGGGACTACAGGCACCCGCCACAATGCCCGGCCATTTTTTGGTTGCAGCCATCATTGTTGTTTGGCGGGCCCGGGCTGGGGATTCGAACCCACCACCTTAGGTGTATGTGGCTGGCACCTTAGCCGCTTGAGCCAC